>JBCFYV010009023.1:5228-37194 GCA_039000515.1 Timema cristinae | reverse complement strand
GCGAGCGGGGGTGTACCAGGGGGTACCAGGCGCCGATCAACAGGGGGTACCGTTTGTCCAAAGTAGCAAATTTTGCATGGTAGGAGAAGCGGGGATTAGTGAGTCAGATCCACATCAACAGATGTAGCAGATGGTTATAAACCCAAATTAATGTGGCGAGGGCTAGCTCCCGCGATCCCAATTTTTGCGCCCACGGGAGTCCTTCCTTAAATTTAGACCAGCTTTTCCCTTCGACGGGGGGGTTGACTAGGTCGAGCGAAAAAACATTTTAACACGTACTCGGGAAAAATAGTATTTATCCATTAGTGTAGGTTCTATAATTCACCAATTTTCTATGTAAACAAAGCGAGAGGCCCCTCGAGCCTGAAAGTAACCCACAGGGGGGTCCAAGATTGGATGAAGCGGCAGCTGTCCCAGCTCGGAATACACTTGATACTATATTTTTTGCGGGGCTAGGTCGACCCGGTCTGCTAGGGACTAAACTGCGCCCTGCGTGATCAGTTATAAAAAGAAAGGGAAGACTAAAAAAAGGGTGTCGAAAAAGCGCCTTTCCCCTTTGAAGAACAATTTAAGATAGTGAACCAATTAGAATATATAAGAATTTGGGAGGAAAATAATTGGTGGCTAAAAGTTTTTACATAAGGGTTTCGTAATCAATGAATTGTGCGAGCTAATGAAAATTACCGGCACAGAAGAAAGTTTATTTTTCAGAAAAAAATTTTTTGTATGTCCTTAAATTCCAAAAAAAGTAAAATTAAGAGACAGAACAGTAAGGATTTTGGGGGGGAAAAACGGGGTATTTTTTTGTTGACAATTAAATATATGGGTAGGCTCCGCTATTTTTTAAAAATATTTTTTTTAAGGTAATAATACTATCGAGGGTATTTGGGGTGTTTTTAACGTCCTGGGTCCCAGCCCAAAAGGAAATCGGAAGCCCTCTTCTAAAAAAATTTTTTTGAAACTTTGGGTGCACCAAACTATTTTGAATGGGCCACACTGTACAAATCTATGAAAATAAACTCCCTGACAAATTTTTGAAAATTTGATGGCTCTAAAACTTTTGGGGTGTTTATTTATTGGCAACAAAAAATTTAAAATTATGCTCTGAAGATACATTTAATTTTTAAAATCATGGTTGTGTTTAGTGCACAAAAACCAAATAAATATTTCTTTAAAAATTTTGTAGTCCATTGGCTTTCTGAATACCGGGTTACCAAACCTACAATAAGGTACTGTATGTGGGGGGCTAAAAAATTTTAAAAGGAAAACCTTTATCATCAAAATGTTTTCCCATGATATTTAAACGGAAAAAAACCCCAACAAAAGCAGAATCAATTATTTTATAGTTGCATTTCCAGTAACTTTTTAGTGGTATGCAAAACAACCCCTTACAGGCTTTTGTTTTTGGCTTTAAAGCCCTTGGCCCTGTCATTGCAAGTCTAAAACCCATTTTTTGATGGGGGAGGGATAAAGGCTGTTGTGGCTTCACAACCGTCTAAAGTATCTTTCCGCTCCAAAATAACAGATGGATTACGGTAAACTAATTGTGCTAGCACCGGACAATCTTGTGAAAAATCACACGTTTGAAAATAAATTTTCTAGACAACCAGTGAAATTTTAATTTAATATTTTTACACCCCTTCTAAGATAATTATCTCTGTTTATTAATTATTTTATTATTAGCACCACGTCTTACTACCCGTTCGGGTTATACGCACTTTTCACTAATGTTAAGGTAGGGGATTGTGAGTGAAATGGGGGACCTACAGTTTAACGTGGGGAAACCGAACCAGGTGGAGGGCCTGGTTCCCCCATTAAAAGATTTGCAAGGTGAAGGAAGGGTTTGGGGGAATCAGATAAATCTGTACCCGGGACCGAGGATTGAACCCAGGACCCTCAGCACAGAAGTCCGACACCTTACCCCTAGACCACCAGGTCACCCTTTATTAATTGTTACATTGACTTATTTTTTTGATATGAAGCCAGCAGTTTCCTTTGAAAAATGTCGATTTTATCGATATTTGATTACTGTTAAAATTATAGAGGAACTGTGTGTATAAAAAGTATACTTTAGTTAACATGCTTCTATTCTTGAGCAACCTGTTTCCAAAAAGAAAATTGCAAAACATATAAAAATTCTTGAAGATTACCGTTTGTTCCCTCGGCCCTGCATTTCCACGCCAAATGAAAAGAGCCAATCACCTTAATCACATTTTGAATTTATTCTGGGCCTCTCGTCACATACCCCACAATTATAATGTAACTTATGGTTTAATGATTAAACATTGGCCCTACATTCGGGTGTTCTTTCAGTTTTAAAATATATCATCCAGAGTAGCGGCTGGGATGATTAAAATTTTATACCCAGCTTAGTTCTGCTAATAAAATGTATTTATTTTACATGCTTTCAAACAGCACTGATAAGGCCTACAATTTAAAGTCATTTTATTTCCCCAGGTTGTTCAGACCAGAGAATATCTACTTTCCCATATTTTATAATATAATCTATTGGCCAACATACAAAATATTATAGTTTTCATTGCTTTATATTAAATTCTTGGCACAAAGATCATCAATAAATAACATTTATTGGCGATAAAACTAATAGTTTAGACTTGGTAATGCTCTCTAATTCGTATTTTACAAATTATTGCAATAAAAAAATTTCAATGACATTTTATAAGTTCCAAGACTTCTCCTTGACTTTTAATGTCACAACAAATTAATTCGCTTATACAGGTTCTCACTATTTTCCATGTACACCCCGTTTACCCTGAAAGGTAGTGGTAGTCTCATGGGCGTAGGAAGAATTTAATTTGGGAGAGTTCCAAATTGTAAGTTTATGGGCCGTATGCAATAACTTGACTAAGTGAATACTTTGTTGACACTAACGTGCGTTTGTATGCAATAACTTGACTAAGTGTATGATTTGTTGACACTAGCGTGAGTTTTATGGAATTACTTGACTAAGTGGATACTTTGTTGACACTAGCGCTGGGTTTGCTTGTGTCATCGTAGGTTAAAGGATGAAGAAACAGTATGCTCGGTCCTCTAAACATTCACTATACGTTCTTGCATACCGCCCTTAGACTTCTGAGAAATATATGAAAAGTATTTCATAAATGGTGGTGGGACCTTATTACGTGTGATGGGGGGAAAGGGAAATATCAAAATGTATCTATTTTAGGAACTTTTCCCTCCCAGTTAATGTTAAAATATTGAATGCCCTTGCATTTTTTTTTATGGATTTTTCTTTCTCCCAGTTAATGCTTGAAAAATAGATGTTCATGGACGTATTTGAAGTGGTCCTCAAAAGTGAAGTTTTTTAAAATTATATTAATTTAAATTTTAAACCTCCCTATTTTAAATTTGTATATTCTAGAAACTATTTGCAGTAGCCCCTTCCAGCAAATATTTGAAAATTGGATGCCTCTAAAAACTATTTTTAAGTATCGCTAGACCATATTTTCATAAATTAGATTCTTAGAAACAATTAGAGCCTATATAGTGACCCTACTCCAGAAATGTTGATGCCAACAAAAAGCGATTTAGAGGGATTCTCAACTTTTTTTACTTGAACCCTATTCCTAACCCAAAAACCTAATTAGTAGGGTCCAAATAAAAAAATAAAAAACTATACAACAAAAGGTGGATAAGAGCGCGTGTTGTGAGTCATGAATACTAAGAAAACCTGGGTATGTAAACTATATCCAGAACACGCAATCTGATCCAATTGCGGAACCTGCTCTACGGTCACCCTCAATAACAAAAAAAAATGTCCTCCTAACAATTTACCAAACAAAATCCTTACAAGTTGGGTAGTATTAAAACCTATGGATATGTAAGTGAATGAGATATTGCTTAGAAGTTGAAGTCCATAAAAATGGATCATTTATTAAATATTTCCATATAATATGAACAATAAATAACAGGGAAAAATCCCTAAAACATACAGAATAGGTCGTGATCCATACAGCAAAGTTTCATTTGAAGAATACGCAAAATATTATAATGATTACCTTCATTAATTTAAGTTAACAATATCGTAAGATAAATACGTAATTATTAGTCAAGAAAGTACAATACAATTTTTTTATATTAAATTTCTCTGAAATCCTCATTTTTCTACATGAAATATAAATCGATTTAATTATGGTTTACAACTCTCAAACACGATTAAATACTGATATGAATAAAATGCCTTACATCGGCTTACACTAAACATAAATAATATCAAAATTGTCTACTATTGATCTTAACGTTGATTATTACACATTTAGTTATCATAGTCTAAATACTACTTTTTTATAATGAAAGTAAATATGGTAATTTCCAATAATCTCCTCACTAGCGCTATTAGCGTCCAAAAATACTTTCTATTAACAACATCATCACCTGCACTACTTTCTAACTATCGTCCAATAAACTAAGTTCATATAGAGTCAACTATTCTTTCACTTGCGCCATCAGCGTTCAACTCCATAAATATTATCTCATAACATTGAACCCAAGTTTTAAAACTAAGACAAAATATAAGTCCAAACAAAAGTTCCAAGCCTTATCATTTGACCAAGCAAATGTTGTTGATATTCTTTGACAAATGTTAAAGTTAGATAAATATTTAGTGTGCCAAAAAAAGACTTTGATTTTCATATATTATGAAAACTATCTGAAGACTCAGCTTCTGTCATATCCAACCAAAATCTTACAAATTTGGTGTTATGCAAAATTAAATAATATTAAGCCAAAAGGAATTTAGAAAAAAGAAAAAAAAATGTCGAAAGATAATTTTGCTCCATTATAATACCTAATCTCCGAAGCCTTAGCTTCACCCTGCTATTGCCAAAGTCAGTCCAAGAGTGCTCTTCCAATTGCACAACCAGTGCAGTGCTGTGGCTCACTGAACATAGAATGACGGGATCACAAGGGGAAGGGAGGCAAAGCAAAGAAAGTAAACAGGGGAGGGATTCACACGCAACATAGGCTTCCACAATTTTCTAGAATAATTGAGAATTAACTGGACGCTGGTCGAAGAGTCTCTTCTTTCTTTCGAAGTTCTTTGGCCTGGGATTTCTTGTGTTGTGTACATGCGTCGGAGCCACCTCAGTATCTCGTAGCTTGTTGTCGCAGCCGGGCGTGTTAGTTGTGGTAGGGAGTCTAGAGTCCGTAACTGGGTCAAAAGCAGTCGGCGTCCAAGTAATGGGGCAAGTCTATGGTTTTTTCACTTAGGCATCTTGGACCTGCAGCTAATGCTAAATAATTTCAAAGTTAGATTCTTATAGAAGCAATTTGAAGTGGTTTTCCACCGACCCAATTTTTTTTAATGGAATCTTTTAGATGACAAACTACGATCTTTTATGATCAGGATTAAGTTATCAAAATAAAATAAAACTTTTCAAAAATAATATTTTGCGATCAATAGTAAAAACTTCCGAAATTAGGGGGAGATGTGGAGGGTTTGAACCCTCGCTACGCCCATGCTTTATTTATATCGTATAAGCTACGCTATAGTTGAACCATGCAAGGTAAGACTGCTACCTTTTAAGGTAAACTAATGTACGTATCAACCATGTAAACTCATATTATTAAAGGCAGCTTAATGAACCTTTAAACTAGGATTGGTTAAATATTTGGTACATCTCTTACAAACCATGTGTACACAATCAAATATATTATCACAACAATATTAAACGTTGGTTTAAAAATTAAAAATTATCTTATTCAAACCAAAACAAGAAAGCTTGTTAATTTTATTGATGTCCAGATTTTAGTTTTGATAAAATTATGGCAAAAATAAAACTTAAACTGTGGTTTAAAATTCGCCTAATGATAAAATTAAACTTATAATTATTCAATTGTGAATTTTTTCAATAAAATTTGTTCTTATCTGTGGCAAAAAGGTCAATTATTATTACCCTTTGGCTTTACTATTATGGTACTGTTTATATATAAGGCAGTCACAATTAGGCCTAGTGCTAATTGCTATATTTTTGTTAAAGAGTTTTTTTCGTGTGAGAGAAATAAACTGCAAAATTAGGGAATTTTAGTTTTCTATTAAATTAATTATAAATTTGTGTCTATAATACTTAAAATTACTAAACTAATGGTCACAGATGCATGTTTTATACATGGGTTTTGAATTTACTTAGGAAATATTAGGGGGGGGGGGGGGTTAAGATAGTCCCAACCCCCCAAGATAAAAACAACTAGGGTATAGCCCACCTTTCCCCTTTCCTCCCCGTTCCGGAGCCCCTGGTTTAATCTCAGAGTCTGGTTCACTCTAGATAGTGATTATAATGGCTCACTTCAGTATCTTCAGGGTAATTCTTGTACATTTGGTTTAAAATAGCTCACATCTTCCCTTTCTCTTAACTTACCAAGCTCAAGTTACTAGTAAATAATTCTGTCCTTACACTCGATGACAAATTACATGTTCAGTGAAGAATAGGTCATATCTTCTCCATCTCACTTAGATGTTTCCATCGATAAGAGGCAAAGGACTAAACCACAATCTGGTGTCAGTTTTGTCCTAAGCTGAGGATTCAGCTCGATAGAGAGGCTCAAATGCAGACAACACAGATAACATAAATACTTCCGTATGAAAACACGTGTTTAATGTTCATAAAAATAAAACATTATGGTTTTATTTATTTAAAAATTTAATATAGTTTACATAAATACTCAAAAACTCCTTCATAGAATAAATATAAATCAAAATTTCGCATTGGCAAGCTCACGAAATCTACTGGCCTTTTTCTCATTTTGACAATGTTTTATCTCCTTCACAAGTAGGATGTTTTCTGCTCCGTGTCTTTTCAAACGCAAAATTTTCCAAATACAAGATCACTTGTTTTGAGATGGTAGGAAACACGCCAGCACAGCACACACTGAAATAAAGAGAGAGACAGCAAACACTGTGAGGTCATTTCGTCACCGGCAAGCTATTTTCTCTTTGGTCACCCGCACACTAGGTGACGTGCAAATTAAATCAATAAATTATACATACACCTGTTGGGAAAATTTGTTGATATAACGAATGGTTGATGATAACTGTGTAGATCTACCAGACCAAAGAACTATGACTTTAAATTCACTCAAAAGTAATTTTTATCTCGTGACAAACATAATAATATCCACATTAAAATGGATTAATTATTTTCATTGAGTTTTATTTGGTAAAAAATACCCGAAATAGAATCAAAATAAAATTTAGATCTACCAAATTAAAGAATAATATTGGTTTAGACACCTGTTTGATCTTAGCACTGTGATTTAATACCGTTATTTGTAAATGTACACCATTGGGTTAGGGATAATAAAGTTAACTTTAATAAAGTGTACCTGAATTTGGGCGGAGAGAGAGAGTAAGAAAGCAATCATGAATAGCCACCATCAGTACATTCGAACGGGATAAGAACCCTGATATTCCCATCATGAACATCTAATTCTGTTGTAATAGTGACGCCTTAGAACATTCGGTCACTGAAACGAATTTACCCTTTATGATGTAACACCTTGCTTTAGAACATGGGTGAGCAACATCTTTTTCAAAATAGACCCAAGTGTGGCGAATGGGAAGTGAAATTCACCAAATAATTTAAAAATTGAGAAATTAGGGTGCTAAAACGAGTATTTAAATCAACACACTGTTTGAATAAGAGTATTCAAAATACGTAAACCTTAACTATTTATTTACAATTGGTTTGGACAAAAATTACTAAAACCGTTCAAATAGAAATTGTAAAACAATTTATTGTGAAATTTGGCAGCCCTTTAGTCTGGCAAGCTGCAGGAACATGGCGTAATGTCTGAACTCAATGCACATCTTAACTCCGCCTCCAGATTGACATTAACAATTTGAGATCTGTATTTATACTCGATGAATCCCAACATAGAGAACGTCGATTCACACACCCACGTTAATCCTAACATGGACAATAATTTTTAATTGCCTGATTTCAAAGTTGGGAGATTGTCGTCAGTCAGAATAGATTTCCACATATCCATGACTGAAGAATTCAGGTAAATTTCCAAATGTCAAGGGAAAGCAAATCATCTTCAAGTCCACGCTTGTCCAAAGAAATCTTTGCTCAAATGCTAATTTGAAGTATTTAAAATAAGCTTACTGGTCAAAATGACTGGATCCGTTCTTTTAGTGGCAAATAATAATAATAATAATAATAATAATAATAATAATAATATCTACGTAAAAGATCTATACATGAAGGAGCTACTGTCTCTTGTTATCCAAAAATGAAATATGGTTGAGACATAAATCTCTTTTAATGTGACTTCTGTTGTTTTAAACCCTACCAATTATAGTTAATTGGTACATAATAATTGCAATTTCATAATTAAATCAATTTACTGCCAACCTTATAAAATTATTTCCATGACTTTCTATTTTCCCAAGCGCTAGCGCATTGTAAAAGCATCCTCACACCCTGATGTATTTGTATGTTAAGTATATCATTTCTTTAAAACTTTTAAAGAGGAAGGATTGTCTGAGCTATGGATTCTTTGTGGAAAATGTATTGCATCAGGTGCAGTGCTGATTCATAAACTTGTGGAGGTCCTGGAGCAAAGCTTAATTGAAACTCTACCAGCCTTACATTCCATCACTGGATGTGACATGACTAGCAAATTTGGGACAAAGTTTACAGCTTTAAAGCATGGTAAACAGTCACCATATCTATTACAAATGTTTGGTAAAATAAACCTGAATGAAACAATAACGTAGAAGAGTCTCTTGTTGGGATTATATCATCAAATTTCCCTTCGGGAAACAAACTTCAGGCTCACCAGTATCATAAAATGAAAAGGCTCAATCTAGAGAAGCTACCGCCATATTCTACCAGTGTAAGATTTGATGCACCAACCCTTCTACCAACATTGTATGGATGTATAGAGGAAGATTGTGAACTGCAGCCCCAAGTCACCAGTGATTCCTGATGATTTTCCACATCCCTGCACTTGCAAAAAGTGTTTCAGAAACACTGTCCGCCCATGTTGCAAAAAAGAAATTTCATGTTCAAAATTTTGCAAGTGTACAGCAAACTGCTGCAATATATATAATAAATAAAATACTTGTGTATAAACAATATTTTGAATTTCACTCCAATGTTTGTGAATATAAATGTAGATAAAATCTTATTAGTTACATTTACACGAATAATATTTTGATACCAAATAATAATAATTCGATACCAAAATTAGTTATATTACTAATAAATGCTGTTAAACGTTTAAAACCATGTGTTATATTTGGCAGCAATTCAAAAAAAAACTTACGACATTCGGACCACGTACCCAAGATAAAAAACATCGCTGGACAAATATTTAATTATATCTGAGAATAAACCCTCTATACGCAAATTTTACAACAGGACATGAGTCGGCCCCTAGACTACGGGAAGCACCCATCTCTCACAACCGGCACTTAAAACTGTCGCCTGACCGCTTCTGACTTGACGTCAACACGTGATTAGGACTGTTCCTTAACGCTGAGTCAGGAGTTTGTTGGCATTATAATAGCTCTTGCAAGGCTTAAGGTATAATTTCTAAATCAAATGGAGTAATAATTTTAGCTTTAATAATTTTCTAATGATTTTTTAAAACACGTTTAATACAAAACATATGAGTGACTATTTATTGAAAAGATACCATTGAAGTCCGTTCAGTAGCAAATCATATCCTAGACTTCCACGTGGCCGTGGTCTCAGCTTGGGGTGATTCAATAATAATATATATACAAAGAAGAAAGTCGATTACACCACATTTCTTACGTAGTAAATTAAAATAAATTGATAATTTAGATTCTGAATATAATATTAGTTGTATAATGGTAGGCACAATGTATCATCTCTAATTTTTTAAAAACCCATAAGATCAGAGCTTTACCCAAATATAAATTTCCTGAGTAAGTTTTAATTTTACTACAAAACCATTAATATTCAAAAGGTATAAGCCAAAAGTCAATGATACTGTAACATAAAAAAAATTAATCGACTGTCAGAAAAAAATAATCATATAAAATTATTCCTCAAAATCCTAATATTCAACTGAATTTCCAAGTTAAAAAAATTAAACCTTGATTCAAAAAAATATTAAACAGTAATATAAACCTCAACATCTAAAGTTCTGCAATTTTGAAAAAGTTACTTACTTCACTACGTCCTAAGTTTTCTCATTTAATTTCTGAGCATTTCATAACAAACATTGACTCAAGAGATTTATAAAATAATAAATAACTTCACTACGTCTTAATATTTCCAATAGTATCATTAATTAGTTTCCAAACATTTCACCAAAAATAAACTAATTTGCTATAAGCAAAAATCGAGATACATTGATTTATATCAAGAATCTTTGATTTATGTATAGCCTTCAAACTCTATAAACAAAACATTATTCGAAGATTTTAAATCCATACAAGTTTATTCTTTAAATGTAAGTTCAACAAAAATATTAATACCAAAAAGAGAATTTTGAAAAATTAAATATATATTATTTTAATCAAGTTATGGCGATAATTAAATTTTCTTACATTTTAAATATTTCGCAGTACGGATGCCACATCCCTTTACAAATATAGAATATCTCAAGAGTGCCGGGAAAGGCCTCATAGACAGGCCTACAGCTAGTCCAGGAGTGGTCAGGAAGACAAGGTGTCACGTGGGAGGGAGACACAAGACGAACCGCATGGGCCGTGATGAACAGGTTCTACGGTGTTCTGGACCTGTTTTCCAAAGACTAGTCGAATGTACCAGAACTTTCTCAATTTCCCTCGAAAGCACTAAGAATTGACATGCCTTCGGGTGTCCGACTCTCGAACCTCGGCAGCGTCAACCAGTTCACCAGGCTGTGTGTTGCTAGCCGGTCGTGTTCAGTGCACGTGTATCAGGTGTTTCGTCAGTTGATGGTGAAATGGGACAAATTAGGTAAATAAGTGATGCTTCTCTAAATGTAGTAATCATCCAATATTGTTTTGTGGCTAGGTACGACCGTACAAACTCATTAATCCTCTCGTGTACTTGGATTGCATACGACAGAAATCTAGGGGAGTGGAGCGTACCTAAGTACGAGTAACAATCTTCTTGTTGGTAGTCAAACATGCCACTAGAGCGGGTTAGTGTGAGACCTGTGAGTACAAGGTATGGAGCATACAACCTGAGAAACATAGCCGAGTCTAATCCACCTTTAGCACAATGTATGAACACACAAGAACATTGTAAATGTATCAGTAAATAACAAAACACAATGACTGTTTCAGAGGGTCATGCACCACGCGGAGACCTCAACCTGTAGCTTGTTGAAGAATGGTGTATGTAACACTACTTATGGGCTTGATAATATGTGCAGAACGCCACTAAGTAAATAGTTCCCACACAGAATAAACAAACACCCTGAACGCCACTTATAGGCCTTCAGAGCTAATAGCCCGTTGTTTATTTAACGCAAACAATGGCTAAACACTTAGAAACTCCCTACGTAAGTCAACAAACACAATAAATAAACGAGAAATACACGGAACGAAGGAACATACGTTCTATCGCTCTGCCACTGAGCTACCCAGGACTTGCCCCGTGCTCAAGGTCACTCATATTATATACCACTACGTAGGTAATGTAGTATAAGTACATAGTCTTACTACACATACTCTATCCTTCATGACATGAATTGAAATCACCTCTGGAAAACATCCATAACTATAATTGTTTCTGGGGAAAGAGAAATTTATATCAACCTGAATGTTATTTTCCTATGTTACGGCCTTCCATTTTTTCCCAACTATTAGAAGATCTCAGCTCAAATCTCCGTGTATTTTTTGTCAGAATAACAAAACATTTCTATAATTTATCTACAATTGTAAAACGTATAAAATTGTCTTTGTTATCAGACTTTGTGTACGTTTGACTCACCAAGGGCAATGGCTGCAAGAACGTAGAATGCTATTGAACAATTTGTGTCAACGAGGGCTCCAATCATAATACTCCCTATAATGACCCCAGCTCTGCCAGACATGAACGTTAAACACACCGCCATGCCTCTGTAAACAGAACATTGGTATGAGTACAATACAGTTATGCTCATTCTAATCTAAAGGTCCAGTTGGACTAAATACAATGTGTCACATGGTTCTGGACATAGTTCAATGCTGGATTTAATATAAGTCAACTATTACCGTGTGAGCGACCAATTATCATGGTGACTGATGATAAAACAAGTAGGTAATCATCATAGTGCAGGTAATAGTTTTAATCGATGTTTCAGTACAAATTCAGGCATAGAAGAGATAAAGAAGGTTGTTCTATGCTAGCAATTTGAACAGTGGAATATTTGTATTGAAAACAAAAGTAAAATGAAAAACTATTTGTTTGGGGAAAAAGTTAGAAGGAAATGATTTTAGTTATGTGCATTTTATAAATATACTTATACTGGAAAAAATAGTTTTAAAATAGTTTGTATATTGAACCTTTAATTAAAATGTACTATACATAAGCATCATTCTGTAAATAATCATATTTTGTTGGAAGCCTTAAATGCACTCAAAACAAGAATGAACAACAAAGATTTTGTGGGGGTCGGGGACACAAAATATTATAAGTGATTTGACACTCACTAATAATAATTCACAGGCCAGCAATGAAAAAAATAAAAGGGATTGATAGCTGAACCATATATATTTTTGGTACTGATTTAAAAAAAATCTAGCACGTCACGTTTTCTTGAAAAATTCCATTTTACTTGGATTTTTATGAACATTTACCATAGAAAAAAAATTCGGAATTGAATTTCTTCTCTCCCTGCCTGACTTCACTCTACCGTGGTGAAACCTACAGAATACCCCTATGTAACACCTCCCCGTTGCCAACACTCCCTCCCCATCGCAACCTCTCTACCAATAGCGTCGCGTGAATCCTTATCTCAGTTATCTATCTTGGTTCGTTGACCTCGCAGGAACGCTCGCTATGCGAACGTATTTGCCAGTCACCTTCTATTTTTTCGAGCTTTATCTGGATTGATCCTGAACGTGTTGTCTTTCTTAAGACTGAATATTCTTGACTTTTCTGGAGTCATCTGAAAAGATATAAAAATATGTCTTCATGAGGGACTCAGCTTATCTCTCTTTAACCCAAAAGATTGTGGTCTTACCGTGTTCGTAGTAAGATAAAAAACTTGGACATTTTTAAGTCGTCTCAATTTTTCTTTCATGTGTAGTGTCGTGCGTGCGCTGATACAATGACAAGTGGAAACTTCATCACAGAAATAATTTTAACGGTTGCTTTTCTCTGTGCGTTTCGTGAAACATGGCTTCGAGTTCAAGACGTTCTGAAAATTTGCCAAATGACTTTTGTTACATATGCGGTGAATACAGTGTTATTAAAAATTGCATGAAGAGCATTACAAACTATGTAAGACAACTTTATTTTGGCATGAAACTCGGAGAGCAGGACAAATCGTGGGCTACTCATAAAGTTTGTGTGCAGTGTTTCAATGATCTACGCTTATGGCTTAAAGGAAAGAAGACTGCTTTACGATTTAGAATTCCTATGACATGGAGGGAGCCGAAAAAACACTCTGATGAATATTACTTTTGTTCCTGCTATGTCCATAGGTATAACCGCAAAAATCAAAAACTAATCTCTTATCCTGATACATTCCATCGGCCATACGCCCCGTTCCTCATGGACCTGATGTGCCAGGGCCTTTGCCTCCAACTGAATTGCCAGTTATCTCTTCAGTCTCTTCATACTCGGAACATCCATAGGTTCAAGGCTCCGATACCGAATATAAGCCTTCTGGAGGCGATTCACCTCAGCCCATCTCTCAGATTGAACTTAATGATCTGACTAGAGATCTGGGCTTTTCGATAGAGGCAGCTGAATTGTTGGGCTCCAGATTGAAAGAAAAAACTTATTGTCCAAAGGAACCTCTTTTTATTGGTACAGGAATCGAGAAAAGGAATTTTTTTAAGTACTTTTAGGAATAGGAGAACCTGGTCTATTGTTCTGATGTTCCCGGATTGATGAGAAAATGTAATTTCACATACGATAAAGATGAATGGAGGCTGTTTATAGATTCATCGAAAAGGAGCCTTAAAGCTGTCCTTATTCATCACGGGAACCATTATGCATCTTTACCAGTTGGACACTCGGTGCATTTAAAAGAACGCTATGAAAACCTTGCTCTCGTCCTCAACAAAATAAAATATGCTGACCATGGTTGGACCATTTGCGGTGATTTGAAAGTTATCTCCATGCTTCTTGATCAACGAGGCGGATATACAAAGTTCCCATGTTTCATTTGTGAGTGGTACAGCCGTGGTGATAAGACTCAACATTGGGTCAAAAAAGAATGGTCGAAAAGACAAAATCTTGAACCAGGCACCAATAATGTGATTCGGAACAGCTTAGTTGATCCAAAAAAAGTATTGTTACCCCCTCTTCATATAAAATTAGGTGTAATGAAGCAGTTTGTGTAGTTTGTCAGCTAAATATAGAATGATATTAGGTTGATAAAAGGCAAGCTTTTGTGTACTTAATTTAACAATTTTTAAGAGAAAGTCTTACTCATGAGCTGTCACTAATATATATATATATATATATATATATATATATATATATATATATATATATATATATTTATTTATTTATTTATTTATACTATCAGCTTGATTTCATAGGTGGACATATTTTTGAATACCATAATATGAGGTTTATTAGATTAACATATTTATTAGCCAGAATCAATTCAAGTTTTAAGCGTGAGATTTTTTAAGGTTTTCATTTACATTCACATCAAATGAATTTGCAATCTTGATTATTGGGACGAAATGTGTTAAAATTGTTCATGAACTGTGTTTCTTGACACAAGGGTTAGATGGACTTTACCTGAGCTGTGTTGGGAAGATGTCGACGACAGCGCTGTTTAGGAGGCTGGATGACACCCCTGTGAGGCACACGAATAAAAACGCCAACACCAGGACAATCTCGGACGTTTGTCCGAAGTCCAGGCCAATACATGATCCGGCCGCCACACCCATGAACACGACTACAAGACAACGATACAATTGACATTAGTGATGGCACGTACCGAAACTGTTCTATTTATACTTTCAGAAAAACTAATTACACAACAGATACAGCTTCTTCCTATAGTAGAGGAACTGGACTAGTAGAAGATAAAATATTCATCGTTTATTTTAAATTTAATGTAAATAAATGTTTGACACAAGAGTTCATAGCGACTTAGGCCAAGCTTACAATGTCATGTTATTCCATTCGTTAGGGCTTATCATAAGGTCAAGTTATAACGACCACTACTTTGGATTTGCCAATATTTGGTTAGCGCTAATATCCACGTAAAAGTGCTCGTAAGTTAACGCGGAGTCTACCTTCTGGTTAGCAAACATAACGTCCATATTAACAAGGTTAAATACTCCACCATATTGGTCTCAAGGCGATTATTATTATTAAATCGAGGTTTCATTTATTTATCTAATGACCTGGATGATTTATTGTATGATTATGACGACTTAAAAGATGAGTTCTAAGTAACCCAAGATTTCTAAGACCAAAGAGATGCTTAGAACAAAAGAATTTCCTAGATTTTTATAACGAAGAAGACTTTTTTTTTACGTTTTTGTCTAGGCAAAGTGGTTGAACACCAATAAGAATTGTTTATTTTCAATCGTTTGTTTGTATTTATCTATTAATTCATTTCAATCAGCAACATTTCCTATTTTTTGATAAAATTGAAACTTCGTTCGCGTTTATTATTTTCAACATACATTTTAGCAGAAAAATAAATACGATATAAGGTAGCAGATAATCTTACTCATACTTGATAAATTGTACATGATTTTATTCGTTTTTATAGCAGTTCCATTAATGTTGTAATGACTTACTTATATTCTCTATGGTCAAATTAAGCCAATCAAAAACTTTGCAATAAATCTAGTATTCTGAGAAAGTAGACGATAATAAATTATGGAAGGCACCTATTCTTAATTTGACGAGCACATAAAAATAGTATTGTAACACACAATGCTAAGTTTAACTAACGATTAGACTTTACGAACAGTTAAATTGCGTGAGCATTGAGGGGACATTGTAAAATTGGCCCTAAAACTATTGGTAAATTTATTTGCAGTAGCGTTAAGAAAGAATATGGTAAATAACATCAACAATAGGATTTGAATTAACTCTCTGCGTACTCGGCTGCTAGATTAACCTCAACTTTCCCCTCGACTGAAACCAAGATGAATTCCTTCTACCACACGAGCCTTTGGACCCTGTTGTCACTACTAATACTCATGGCGCACTGCTTTCGCTATCACAGAGAAATCAACCTTAATTCACCGCGACCTCCATTCTAGTTTTGTAGACTATTTTCCCCATAACTCCGTTATTCTAATTTGACTTGTTGCAACTTTCACCCAACCTTAGTTCGGTGTAAAATCAATACCATATAGGCTCACGGTGATTTATTTACACACCCAGGTGAATTCAATTTCACCCTACTTGCTATGACACCAAACATAATTTAGATCGGGCTACGTCTATACTATCGTACATTTTTGTTAATTTAACTGTATTTTAGGTTACCTCTACGTTCCTTTGGTGCCTGGTACTGTACCCTTAGCCTAGCTCGTGGAGATACTCATCCCAATATAAAACCAATGCTAAGTGCTGGGTGTAAAATGCTTTAGTTTTGTTCACATTACATTAAAACTTCTTTAATATAAGCAAAATAAAAACTTACATCCAATAACTTTTCTTCCAGTCCAGCGAACAACAAAACCAATAATCAAGTTGATAGCTCCAGTTCCTCCTCCAATGATGAGCGTGTTTCGGAACGTTTCAGGAGTAATGGTTGAATCGCATTCTGCTATTTCTGACTGGTTTCCATAACTTGAACTGCTTAAGATGATATCATCTATGAGGGAACTATTGCTAGTAAATGAATTACTCTCATAATTCCAGATACTTCTGTTCCCAGGAAGGTGTTGATACAAAGTGTCATCCACAGTTGACACAACAAAAGCACGCATTGATTCACAAACGCTGGCTGTTTGTCCATCATAAAACAAGGAGTAGGCAGCCATATTATTGAACATCTCCGGAAGCCACAATAGTAGGCTGTTGAAGCTAGCAACAAGCAAACATATGAAATATAATAACTTAACAAGTATAAAAGGGAAACCAATTTAAATGTAAAGTTTAACAAGCATTTTAATAACAACATAATCTTATGCTGGATATTTATAATTTTTTGATAAAGTACTCTCACATGATATAGATATACATAGAAGAATATTTAAAAGTTTCTATTGAATCTTTAAAGAAAATTACTAATATAAAGAAGAGGGATGTATCATAATCCATCAGAAAGACGTGTATTTGCACGTTCAACTAAGAACAAGTTAATAACTAAATATGTGAGGTGCTACACAGTTGGACTGTTATTTAACCAACTTTTGTATAAAATAATGACAGGGGGTTTGCGGGGAGAGAAGAGGGGAATGTTCATGGATTCTTGTCTAGAGGAGATGGTAATATTTATATTTCACATATGATTAGCTATATAATCAAACGTTTATAGAAAAATAAATGTTTCACTTTACCAAGTGTAGTATCCAAATTGTAGAGAGCAGACCAGTAGAGTCATAAGTATGTGCTGCTGTTGGAAAAGAGGAGCTGTTTGGCTCCAAATGTTTTTGATGATATTTAAACATGAATTATTCGGAAGATTATTTGATATGTCGCGTTCTGCAGAATTCTCCTCTTTAATAGATTCAACCTGGTGACAGAGAATCAGAAAAAGCTTAGAGGATACGTTAGGATATACTCATGATTTATCTACTCTTTTTACCGTTTATAAAATATAGGTATAATTTTATCTTGAAAAAAAATCGGTAAACTATCTATAATTATTTTACGAATTAATTTTAGTCTTCGAAATATTTTGTGACATTATTAAAACAATACACGTTTGAATGTTCATCCAAACAGTGTAAGGTTTGTTAAGAGTAATTGTTAGAGCCATGATGGCGAGGTACTGGTTCGACCCAGGAGTCATGTTTCTGTATCCTCGTTAGAACACGACGGGAAGGAGATGAATCAGCTCGACGTGCAGACATCGTTCATTCTCAGGAAGAACAGAGCTACCTAAAGGTGTAACATAGAGGAACATTTGTCTAGAGGGGTGAAGCGTTACCAGCACAGGAGGACACTAGTATAGGTGTATATGTTACCTAAAGGTGTAACATAGAGGAACATTTGTCTAGAGGGGTGAAGTGTTACCAGCACAGGAGGACACTAGTATAGGTGTCCATGTTACCTAAAGGTGTAAAATAGAGGAACATTTGTCTAGAGGGGCGAAGCGTTATCAGCACAGGAGGACACAAGTCTAGAGATATCCTATTGATAAATTACCGACTTGGTCTAATGTTGAAGATGGTTCAAGGGACATGTACATATACAGGGTTCCTATACGTTATGGAAAAACTGGAAGTCCCCCCTTTTTTTTCTAACACATATGCATACATAAGTAAGGTGTATTTAGGGTTTTCAGGGTGGATATGACGTCATCACAGCGTCATAACGCTAATGTTAGGTTTTTTCTTATGGCGCTTATACACACATAGGGTCCTCAGGGCAGGCTGACGTCATAGCTTTTTTTTCCGGGGAAATGTAGGGGAGGTAGTTGTGGTGTGTGTGTGTGTGGGATGATCTGAGGGAGGCGACGTGTTTAGGGGGTGGGGGAGGCAGTGCACCGAAGATATTTAATCTTAAGAATTTCCACATTAAAAAGTTTGGAATATATCATTTTTTAAGACTATGTTCTGAGCAAAGAGAGACATTACATAGAAATAAAAGAGTATCCATTTAAGATTATATTCTGAGAGGTAGCAATGCCTAGAGTTTATAATGTATCTTTTTAATGCTTTCATACCTCGCGTCATGCTATCTACAGGTTTAGCATTTACGGATATTATTAATATCTATAAAAAAGCGGTAACATTAAAGTGAAATCTTATTCAATTTTGGCTACATATGAAGATCGGGCCGTACCTATAGTATAGCGTCTGAACGCGGAGGAACCTAATTAGATGCGAGGTAGCTATTAGCATCTTTCCTCGCCAAAACCTCGGTATACCTTTGAGATCACTCATCAACTCCGATCGAGTCTAGATATTTTCCGTAACCTATCAAGTAGACACGCGTATCAACGGACGTTTTGGAATCATATTCTGAAAAAATGTCCGGGTTAGATCCCCGTGTCCGGGCATGGAATCTCCTCAGCTCTCGGTGGTTGATTCGTGAACACGGGAATCAAACCCTGGACTTTGGCTTAATACATCGATGCAGAGCTGAAGATGATGGTGAGTATGAGGGTGATGGTGAGTATGAGGGTGAGGGTGAGTATGAGGGTGAGGGTGAGTATGAGGGTGAGGGTGAGTATGAGGGTGAGGGTGAGTATGAGGGTGATAGTGAGTATGAGGGTGATGGAGAGTATGAGGGGGATGGTGAGTATGAGGGTAATAGTGTGTGTGTGAGGGTGATGGTGAGTATATGCGTGATAGTGAGTGTGTGATGGTGAGTATGAGGGTGGTGGTGAGTATGAGGGTGATGGTGAGTATGAGGGTGATGACGAGTATGAGGCTGATGACGAGTATGAGGGTGATGGTGAGTATGAGGGTGATGATGAGTATAAAGGTGATGCGAGTATAAGGATGATGGTGAGTATGGGGATGATAGTGAGTATGAGGGTGACGGTGAGTATGAGGATGATGGCGAGTATGAGGATGTTGGTGAGTATGAGGATGATGGTGAGTATGAGGGTGATGCTGAGTATGAGGGCAACATACGCCACACACTGCAAGGGCACATCTACGGGTATCGACATTCCCGATTTCATAACGGGATTTCATGCTTCTTGGCGATACCAGCGCCTGGTGGAGGGCAAGTAAGTGATAATGTGACGCGAGGCACCCATTCCAGAAGCTTATTAAATGTCTTTGTCAGGATGCGAGGATTGAAGCTCGGACCTACCCTTTAGGAAGATGTGAATGTTTCCGGGAACCAAGCCCGGACCCCCCCCCTCCCGAAGTCAGACTCGGAAAGGTCACGGGCGAGTATGAGGCTGATGGTGGATATGAGGATGATAGCGAGTATGAGGATGATGTGGAGTATGAGGATGATGGTGAGTATGAAGATGATGGCGAGTATGAGGATGATGGTGAGTATGAGGGTGATGGTGAGTATAAGGGTGATGGTGAGTATGAGGATGATGGCGAGTATGAGGCTGATGGTGGTGGTATGAGGATGATGGTGAGTATGAGGGTGATGGTGAGTATGAGGGTGATGGTGAATATGAGGGTGATGGTGAGTATGAGGATGATGGCGAGTATGAGGTGTTGGTGAGTATGAGGGTGATGGTGAGTATGAGGGTGATGGTGAGTATGAGGGTGATGGTGAGTATGAGGGTGATGGTGAGTATGAGGGTGATGGTGAGTATGAGGATGATGGCGAGTATGAGGGTGATGGTGAGTATGAGGATGATGGTGAGTACGAGGGTGATAGTGAGTATGAGGGTGATGGTGTGTATGAGGGTGTGTGAGTATGAGTATGATGGTGAGTACGAGGGTGATAGTTAGTATGAGGGTGATGGTGAGTATGAGGGTGATCTTGAGTATGAGGGTGATGGTGAGTACGAGGGTGATAGTGAGTATGAGGGTGATGGTGAGTATGAGGTGATAGTGAGTGTGAGGGTGAGTATGGGGGATGATGGTGAGTACGAGGGTGATAGTGAATATGAGGGTGATGGTGAGTATGAGGGTGGTGTGAGTATGAGGATGATGGTGAGTACGAGGGTTATAGTGAGTATGAGGGTGATGGTGAGTATGAGGGTGATGGTGAGTATGAGGGTGATGGTGAGTATGAGGGTGATGGTGAGTATGAGGGTGATGGTGAGTATGAGGGTGATGGTGAGTATGAGGGTGGTGTGAGTATGAGGATGATGGTGAGTATGAGGGTGATCTTGGGTATGAGGGTGATGGTGAGTATGAGGGTGATGGTGAGTATGGGGGTGATGGTGAGTATGAGGGTGATGGTGAGTATGAGGGTGGTGTGAGTATGAGGATGATGGTGAGTATGAGGGTGATCTTGGGTATGAGGGTGATGGTGAGTATTAGGGTGATGGTGAATATGAGGGTGATGGTGAGTATGAGGGTGATGGTGAGTATGAGGGTGGTGTGAGTATGAGGATGATTGGTGAGTATGAGGGTTTTAGTGAGTGTGAGGGTGAGTATGGGGGATGACGGTGAGTATGAGGGTGATAGTGAGTATGAGGGTGATGGTGAGTATGAGGGTGATGGTGAGTACGAGGGTGATAGTGAGTATGAGGATGATGGTGAGTACGAGGGTGATAGTGAGTATAAGGGTGATGGTGAGTAAGAGGGTGATAGTGAGTCTGAGGGTGAGTATGGGGGATGATGGTGAGTATGAGGGTGATAGTGAGTATGAGGGTGATGGTGAGTATGAGGGTGATGGTGAGTATGAGGATGATGGTGAGTATGAGGGTGATAGTGAGTATAAGGGTGATGGTGAGTATGAGGGTGATAGTGAGTCTGAGGGTGAGTATGGGGGATGATGGTGAGTATGAGGGTGATAGTGAGTATGAGGGTGATGGTGAGTATGAGGGTGATGGTGAGTATGAGGGTGATGGTGAGTATGAGGGTGATGGTGAGTATGAGGGTGATGGTGAGTATGAGGGTGATGGTGAGTATGAGGGTGATGGCGAGTATGAGGGTGATGCTGGAAAGGTCACGGAAGATATGTATGTTTCTGGGAACCAAGCCCGGAACCCCAGTGAGCTCGCCCGCGCGCACACCTCGAGCGCTTCCCCCCACACCGCCCGGGAGCTCGCGTAGCCCGGACCAATCACACACAACCCCCCGTGCACAGCCTCCCCCACCCCCCTAAACACGTCGCCTCCATCAGATTATCCCACACACACACACACACACCACAACTACCTCCCCTACATTTACCTGGAAAAAAAAGCTATGACGTCAGCCTGCACTAAGGACCATATGTGTGTATAAGCGCCATAAGAGAAAACCTAACATCCATTTAAGGAAGATATATATCCAGATCAGGAGAGGGAGGGTAAAAATAAAAAGAGTATCCGTTTTTATGACTATGCTCTGAGGAAGACATGTATGTTTCCAGGAGCTTATTAAATGTCTTCGCCGGGAACCAAGCCCGGAACCCCCCGCATAGCCTTCCGCGTCCGCACCTCGAGTGCTTCCCCGCCCCTGCCAATCAACCTCACAACGACTCAAGCTCCAACCCTTCCTCCACCCAACCCCACCTACCCTGCCTCTGCCCTGTAGCATGTATAAGGGCGCGCCCCACCACCACACATCATCACGATACCTCCACTACATTTCCCCTAATTGCCCTGAAACATGTATGTGTTGTAATAATTAAAACGCTAGCCTGATAAGAAATGTCTATACGCCATCGTTAGGGTGATATTATTTTAATAATTAAGTATATTATTTTACTAATTAAAAGTTCTGGTGTTTTTTTTATAGTCTTTTATTTTAATTTTAAATGAATAAACTGTTTACTTTTAGCTAGATATCACACGCATTTTATATTTTGATAAAAGCCCGACTATTGCGTTAAATGAATCTTAGCTATACGTGTTCTTGTCGAGAAGGAAGGATCACCAGCAGTGAGGAGATGTGCGCATTTGAAGGGGTATATCAAGCGACATTTCCTTCTCGAAGCTTCCTAGAAGAAAAGGGGTGAGGTCATCCAGGTGCGTCTCTTTCCACGGAAAGTGCGATGTCTTATTAAATAGAGACGTAGAAGGATTTCACCACACCTTACAACTCGACAGTTCTCACAAATAAATCTGACAGCCCGCCTCGAATAATAAATATAGGTAATTTGAATATAGATTTGAATAACAACATATTGATATGTATAATTTCATATCATTACATTTACCATCCCCTAATTGCTGGAACGATTGAACGTGTGTGATATAATAACAGCATTACATAATGTCATTTTCTTATAAATTAACTTAAAAATGAATATACAGAACAAAATTATTTTTAAGTACAATGTTGAGTAAGGTGTTGTCCTCTACAAACTTTCTCTTCTTGAAATTCCTTTGATACATACAAACAAAACAGAAAAAGTCTTTTTTTTTTTTTATTTAACATTGGTCCACACTAAAATATTTTGTTTTCTTTATTATGTTTTTTTTTAAATTCCAATAGCATTATTCAGAAATCTTAGTCTAAAATCATTTAACCAAAATTACATTTATTTACTGTAATACAATAGATTTGACATATTTAATATAATATGTTATACAATTAGATAAAACCCTTAATCTAATTGTTTAAAGACATATGCCATAATATTAAACAATGTTTATAATACACAAAGTTTTAATATCTATCTCATATTCTTGATCGATCCTCCTTAAAATCATGGTATTAATCCATTGTTCTTTAACAATGTTTTAAACAAAATTCAATTTGATTATTAAGTTAACCTTATTTTAATATTATAGGACTTTAATTAAATCAGTCTTTGCTCCTGCTATTTTTTTTTATTTATTAGGCCCAAGACAAAATATTTGACATACTCCTTTACTTCACCGTTGATACTTTTATCTAGTTTGGTTTATTAACTATATTGTTTTTAAATTTTTTACGAAACACACCAGAAAATCTCATAAGACAAACTTTAATTCCTTCCCTGTATGTTGTAAACAAAATAATTACGTCTACTTATAATCTTACCTTTCTCAATGACGTAGACCCCCCCTTTCCACATAAATAGATTTTTAAGGGCAAGTTCCTCCATAATATCTAATAATTTATTTTGAACTACTTTAACTCAACTTAAGGTAATTGGATCAACGACGGAGCTCACCTTATTTGGTGCAAATTAAGGATCAAACGATGGAAAAAGGGGAGCGAATTCTTCACTTCAACTGGTGATATCTCCACGAAAGACAGATATAAGCTAGCGACTATAATACATATCATTGCATAACAACCTATCGATGAGTCCGAAGCGAATATAAAAAATAACCCTCCTGTTTTCTCTTTAGATCAATCTTTGCATTTATGATGGTACTTTACCTGATGAACGATCATTACTGGATTTCGTCAACAAAATATATTTTAAATCATATCGTACATTAAGATCGGTTCAAGAAAAATATTTTTTTTATAACGGTCTGTATCAAAGATTGCTTATACGTCGTAACATTTTCTTTGGCCTATAAAATGTGTCTTGCAAATTATAACATTTTAAATGTTTTGTAATAGGTTCAGTGACCTTGACCACCTTTGTTTGAAAACTTGCATTAAATTCTGATCTATTAAATAAGTCCCCTACTGTTACTGATGAGTCTAGCCATTTGAAAATAACATACTTATTAAAGGCACTTTTAATGAATTACAAACACTACTTTTCTATGATCAACCCATGAATAAATTATAAATGAGAATTATAACATAAACACAGCTATTCAAGTACAAATTTCATCGCCAGCCAACACACAATACCCCCAGAATCCCCACCTAACCCCCCCCCAAATACTCCAAAACCACCTACCATTCAGACAGCCCCAAGTTGACTACCCGCCACCTCAAACCCAAATCCACGCTCTATTGTCTAAATAAACACAAACAGCCATCCGCACTCAAACCAAAAACCATCGCGGCCCAATCCCACCAAACTAAACAAAAACCATAGGCACACCTAACCCAAAAACAAACCCTAAAAAGACAACGCAAACATACCCAAATACCTCGCCATTACCGTCAGCTCCCCCACCCACACGAACATCAACGCACACAATGACCTACTGGACCGACGCACTAGAGCCTCACCTATCCCCCCACACTCTAAACAAAACAAAAACCCAAACTATGACGCCACCAGTCAGTCCCGATCCCACACTAAAGAACCGAAACCCCCATCAAACCAGATATACCCCTATCCACCAAATAAAAAAAAAAAAAAAGTCTCCAAGTCCACATCAGTTTCCCCGTTTACCCGACGTCCCTCGACAAAAAGTACATTCACCGTGATCTAATTTACACCCAACCAGCAAAACATCGTCCCATCAAATTACTACTAACAAAAAAAACTTACACCTTACCGATCCCGTAATCACAACCAACCCCTTCACACCCCCACCATCTAAGTCAAACATACGACACATCCATACCACGTTCTACCTCATAAACGAACCCCGTACCCGACAAGCAAAAACAACGACTTAGAGAACTAGCCCAGAGGGTTACGGATATGTTCAGCAACACCAACTTACAAATTAAAATAATATGATATGAAACTCCTCTTTAATTATGACATACCGCAAAGACATTTATGCCAGGGCTTGCTTTGTGTTTAAACACAGGTTCCCCCCACCAACGATTACCACAAAATATATAATATTGCTCGGACTAAGTCGTACTAAACATGAGCCTAGCCCGCCGCCATCTTATTTATTTAGTGACAGTGTATACTAAAGTAAACGTTCCCTTTCTCTAACATGAGAGTGATGTCATTGTCGGGCAACACCAAAGACTTTTAGACAGAATTTTTGAAAGTTATTGTCCCGGTTGTCTTCATGAACAAATACATGGTTTAGTTCGAGGGTGTGTTTCTACTAGGATTTTTTTTCGAAGTGTCCTGGGTTCATCAGCCCCCTTTATTTGGAAATTTTTTTTCTATGTTGACTAACGTTATCCCTTGTGTTCTTATTTCATTAGGATTAAGGTTTATTCTATCGCCTGTTGGTCTAGAAAAGATCTTCCCCTTGTAAGTTTTAGGATTGAGAATAATTTCCCTTTTGATTAGGAGATTCAGGTGAGTAATTAAGGATTAAAATTGTTGTCCTCCCTGATTATTGGAATTTCCACAAGTTCGAAATTTCTCGACTGTCCGGTTCTATCTTCGTGGGTAGGTCGTGCCTGGGTTATGTCTAGCGTTCTCGGTCCTATTTAAATGGTTTCCCGGGCCCGTTTTCTCCATTTTGAAAAGATCTAGTCTATGCAGCGAGTGGTGTTTTCGGAGGCGGGAACCGTTTCTCTCCCATAGCGCTCATCAAATATTTCAAGAATTTCACTTGTCGATTTCAACAACTAGTTGTTTTATACTCTAGGGCTAGCTCTAAGAGCAATCTTTGTAATTGACCCGGTTTCCCAGAGTCATCAAAACCTGATTAACTAATCGATAGTTCGCCCTACAAACGGTAATACCACGTTCGCCCAGACCGTAAATCATGAAGTATCAATTGTAAAAAGTTACCACACATCGGCCCCGGATGGAGGATCAATACCGCCTGTAAAAAATATCAATTTAACTAATGTTGTTGCCTGCTTATACACGGAGACCAAAACTTTTACGAAAAGGGTTATCATTATGTCTATCAAGTAGGATGTAAATTCAGCCTCATTAATATTCAGTAGGCCACGCTTCATGCGACACCGTAGTACTAGACATTGAAATAAAAAAAATGCAATTTTTTGTGCTTCAGTGAGTTTAACTATTTTCAAAAGTCTATTCATTACTTTTTTCAAAAATTGGTACAGCATTGCACGCCTGATCATTAATGTACCACTGAAGGAGGGTATCAGATTCGCATTAAGTTTGTATTCTGTAATGCCTGATACTCGGTACATACTAAGGCACCATGGGTAATAAAACGTCCCATTTTCTTCTACTACCGCGTTATACCGTCTGTCATATTTTGACTTTGCTGTTCTAGATTGTTGCCGCGGCATTTGGTTGAGCTGTATGTGAAGTCGTTGTCCACAGTCTCAAGTCAGGTTGTGCCTTAAATTTGTCCAAATTGTGGTCAAGAAACTATTTCCTTTAGTACACACTGGTACAGTGTGTCCAAAAATAGAGGTCATTTGGAATTTAAGGTTCTCACAACACACGGAATTTAGCACTTGTTATCAACAGTTCGCAAACCGGTACTTTAAAAAATTTTGCACAGGTCAGTACACGAGATTCAAATTTAAATTTATTTCGCAACGTTACCTGAGTAGTATTATAACCTTATAGAGAAGTGATAAATGAGTCCAGTCTAAAACTTCGAAGTATACCTTTGCATCTTTGAGTTCTTGTTATCTGCTCAAGGGGTGGGTTCAGACTGCTTTTCTGACTTACTGACAGGTTCTTTTACTTCCCTAGAGCGACCTGTAGTCATGAGGCCCTTACCTGTGCATTTGGTCACTTTTAGTCTGGTTGTTGTACTTTCCGTCTGTAATTTTGTGTCAAAGTCGTTTTGTACAGTCTTGAAAATTACTCGGTTAAAACTTGTTCTAGGGATAGACCTGTGAATTGTATCATACTAAGTATTACCATTCTTCAAATTTTCAATTTCGAAACTTAATATGTTAAGGATTTCTGATAATTTTCTTGCTTTCATTAACGACTTTATTTTTTAAATCTAGTAGCTCTAGGTGCAAGTTTTTTTTGTAGGCTCCTTACAATTTTTGGTATCTCCTGGACATATTTTTTTGTCAAACCTTATCACATATTTTCTGACTCAACTTTTCAACTACACTCTTTCATATATTGGCTTCATTAACTTCATTATATAAATACAATATGTGACAATTCTGAGGAGTGGTTTGATGGAGCTATAAACTGATCTAAAACTTCTACCTTTGAAACAATCTCCACCCCCCAGTAAGGTCTTCTACTTTATTAGCTATTGGTTCAAGAACTGACACTCTTTAATTTGTTGGTTCCACTTTGTTCCTGATCAGATAGTTCTAGAACAAGAATGTTCATTATACTATTGGATGTGGAATATTGTGCTAGGTGGAAGGTTATCTATCACAGCGTATACTTTGTCCGTTACTTCCCATATATAAAGTCAATTTTGTTGTTAGTAGAAGACTGTACGTAATGAATCACCCTGCGAACTATCACCTGAAGTTCTATAATGCTCAGACCAACTTATGAAGCTACCAGAATTGGAAGTTCTCCCCTTTTAGAGTCACCAATGTTGTGGGTGATTCTTCATCTTACCTGGAGACGTCGTCCTTTTCTTTTGAACTCTCTTCTTAAGTCACCCAGATTTTTTATGAATTTTTTTAGAGTACTATAAATTCTGATTGTAGGGCACATTTCACTGTTCTTTTTGAGCACCACTTTTGACTTACTCCGGGTTGTGAACTGAAGTTTCATATATGCGTAACTACGGACACACACACACACACTCACTGACAAGCCCGACTCTACAACAACCTGCCCAGCCACAATTGGGCCGTACCCTAAAATTCAACCCAACCCCCCTCACTCCTGCACTACCGATACACATCCGCCCATCGAATCGTTTTATATCATACAATACCTACAATCATAACACTACAGAAAATCACGCCCACAACACATAAGCTGGTATAAAAATATTAAAGACAATAACAGAAAACAAAACCCATCCACCACGAAAACCTAAACGCTATCAAACACTGGCGGGCTCGCAAGAAAATTAGAGATAACAAAGCCCTGACTATTTCGTATCCTAATGACTCTTAGCAATACTATTTCTATGTCGCGAAGTAAGTGATCAGCACACCTAGTCTGCCCAGAGTCTCCAAAGCCTTTACCACACCCTCTGTCGCCAAACCAACACGGCCTCATAACCAAGCCTACCCCTTTTGATAGGACAACCAGGTGCGTCGTCATTCCGACGGATAAGGAGTGCGTTTTGCCTTATTAAACAGTAGACGTATAAAGATTTCACTTCACCCACAACACCATACAACACGACATATCTACACAAATAAATACTTTACAGAGCCTCGCACGAATAATTAAATATAGGTAATGTTATTGAATATAGATTTGATTAAGTAACATTTTGGATATGATAGTAATTTTCATATCATTACAGTGTGTACGAAGCGGCCATAGAGACGAAAAGCTATGACGTCAGCCCCGCCCCTAAAACCCAATGTGTGTATATAGCGGCCATAAAAAAAAGCTAACATTAGCTTGTATGACGCTGTTATGGGGTTATTGGGCGTCATAGTCCGCCTGAAAACCCTAAATACATCTTACTTACATACTTCCCTAACTATGGCCATGTCCTTATGGGTTAGGTAAGAAACGTTGTTTATTGGTTTAGCTTAAACAAAACCGACTCTGTACTGCATCTCACAGAACAAGCCCTCACACTTATTCCAAGGAAACATTAAACAACCAAGGAAAACACAGGGGGTGAACCTGTATACAACCATGTTCGATGTCAAACCAGTGTCGTCCAAGAGCTCAATCCAACCCTAGCATAACGGCTTTTTCCTTCCTTTATTACACCGCCGTTATTTGCCAAACTAACTAACCAATCACCTCAACCATACTCTCTAGGTTAGTAACAAACTCTCTCTTTGGACCCAATTGTGTGCCTTATTCTTTTTAACATAGACAGTAAATTATTATTATAAAAATTAGATAAACTGTTGTTTATATTTGTACTTAAGGAAATACAAAAGACAGTAAGAAACACAAATAATTTAAGTTATAACACTACAGAGCAAGTGATTTAATAAATTTAGTAGTTGATATTATAAATCATTCTCTAATCAGAACTGGATTGAATACATCTACACAGGCGACTTATAAAGCTATCTCATATCTAGATTTAGAACAGACACAACATCTAACGGTTCCCGATGACGCATTAAACTCGAACACTGTGAAAGGAAAAACCCACATTTCATCCAGTTTATTATTTTTTTCAAGTACGGTTATTTTAATGTTTACATAATATAAAAAACATCATTGCTGTCAGGAAAACATTGTAAAAAGAGGTAGTTGTAAATGTGTCAGATTAAGGGAGCCTGCAATAATCTATATATATATAAAAATATATATATATGACATATATATAAACAATATATATAATCCATTTATTCTGAGTACAGTATGTCCCTCGACTTTCAAGGGTATCATGTACACGGGATGAACTAATCCACGAATAACTGAAATGAACAAATGGGTCGCTCGCTCTTGAGTTTATGAGAAACGATACCGAGGTATAAAATGGACCACACATTACGTACGTGTGTATCCCGACTCTTCGGGTGGTCACGACATTACTTTCCACGTCTTAATAACCCAAGACACAGGGGTTAACAAATTAACATATCCGGTAGCAAACAATTAACCTCTACCTGCTATGCATCCCAAACCACAAAAAATAATAATAAAAATAATAAGTCACTCGAACTCTACCTGACCCCGTATCGTATTTCATATCTACACTTAAAACGCAAATGTGTAATGGTAGGGTAATTGTGAGACATGAAATGAAGGACCAACCGTATAAAACAGACGGTGGGACTGACCACGGTGGAGGGACTGTCATTCCCCACATTCACAAGTTTGTGATTAATACACTCTTGGCGTGAGGTGAAGGAAAGAGTTTGGCAAACAATATAATCAAAACCACGAGTCATCAACGAGTTTTTTTTACCTTCATAAGTCTGTCATTTGATAGTCACTTTTCCTCCTCTAATTGTCTTGAACAGAGCGTTCAGGCCAATCTTTAATCTTAGAGCGTCATAATTGTCACCGTGATCACATCGTGCATCGTTCTTTCATTAGCTTATATTAAGGAATCAGCACAGTTACTCGTGGCACAAAGATCTTTCGTCATTTTCGAGCCTCGTGTCTTTCAAGCTTAGTTGTGTGAGTCAGAAAAAAACTTATTATTATTTATTCTACTAATTATATCCGGGTGGCTGAGACTGTAATTTATTAATGTGGTTTTTGGGAGAAGCCAAACACACCAAGACCCTTTTCCTACTTTTTACACATAAGCTTTGTTTCAGATACTCAGGTGAACCTCTTGTTCCAGAACAACATTCATCTAAGGAAATATAGATCATCTTCCTTTTTTTGTAACAAGTCTTGAGTGCTTTCCTGGCAAACCGCAAATAGACTTTAACGACTCAATAAAATATCAATTTCTTAATAAATGGCTATACTTTATTAATGTTTGCGTCCACACTTAAAAACACAATTGTAATTTTAGCATGAAAGTAAACATTTATATTTGCACATTACATCATTAAATAAGATATGCAAGCGATATAGCTAGTATTATGTATGGATACACTGTGTTTTTGGCCGAAATCTGGTCACGTGACCACGCCTTCTCGCTCTCTGAATGCTGTTATTTCCCCCTCCTCCTTCCCCACGATACTGACCTACTTTCCCCCTCCTCCTGAGCCCTTCCTGCCCCTCCCCTATCAGCGACAAACACGTGCATGTTTTGTTCTTAGCTGAATAATTATTGTTAATTAATGTTAGGATAGAGGCGGTGTTGGAGTTTTTATTCATCGTGAACCTCTCGCTATGGTGCGATCCGTCTCTAACAAACGTCAACTTGCTACTGAACATTTACACTGCTGTTCACTCAGGAATTTTCACTCACCCCACCCAGAACCGGATCATGGGGTTGGAGGGGAGCTGAACGAGGATGTCTTGTCGTGTCCCCACTCCTCGCCTTAAAGACCGTGACATTTTTTAAGGCGCTCTTGGGAAAAGTGCGCGCAATACGGGTCGACCTGCTGTCCTAAAAAACTTCCCCCAACGTGAATATTTTTTATTGCAAATTTAATTCTTACAATCTGTTTCAAAAGGATGTCAAAACAGCATTGAGCGATGACATGAAAAATAAAACTTCCCCCATATGTGAAAATATCTCCCTACAATTTTGTTCCTTCCCCCAATAAACACTTTGTAAATATGAACTTTAAAAATAAACACTAGATTTTGTTGTCCCTCCAATAAACACTTTGTAAATAACGAGGACAAATATATTAAATGTACGTGTGAGAAAACGAGTCAAATATTATTTGCGTTGAAGTACAGCGATTTGAATC
>JBCFYV010009016.1:0-28947 GCA_039000515.1 Timema cristinae | reverse complement strand
TTATTTTCGTAACGAGTAACCTAGAGCCTTAAATAGATTTTATTGGCGGTGTTAACACTTTCACTGTCCTTCTCTCAATGTTTCGAGGAAGACTTCGCCGTCTTGTTTTATCTAGTACGAGTCCCATCCCCACCAAACTCGTTTCAGATGCAGACGTAGTGATATCGTCTCGTCTCTAAAGTTGATGATATACCTCGTTCGTCAACAAGTCGTACCGCGATATACTCTATTACTCGCTTCGTTACCGGAAGGTTTAAATGATATTGTTAGGCGTTTCCCACTATCTTATAGCCTGGCGGGACGGTCATGCTGAACTCGTGCAAGGTATGACTCGGTTCTCCGTTGACGTAAGCTCCGCTAGCGAAACTGCATTCTACGCGGATCACATTCACATGAAGAATATTCACAGTATTGGTAGATATGTGCGTCTTCCCTGCAGGAAGTATGACCGAGTCAAACCCCTTTAGCAAGGATGCAAACGTGCCAGGTCGGGTAAAGTCGATAGGTTTATTGCAAGTGATATAGCTCTTTAAAGTGCTAGGGTCACCGATAATCGAGAGATTTACGTTACTCGGGACTTCCCTTCGCAAGAATCGATCCAACGCCTCAAGTTCATAGGTGCCCGGAGTGACTGTATACTCTTTACCGTCGCAATAAAATTTATTATTACGCTCGTCAATGTTCGGTATGGATTGAACGTGGCCAGATTGATCAGCCCGATGAACCATTTCTTCTTCACGATTCTCTTCTCCGAGCAGGATATGCGGGAAGTAGTTCTCTGTCAGATTCGAACTCTAACCTGTCAGTGTAAGCGTCATGGGACATATTTACTAAGTTCGAACGTCAGCGCGAGTATTTAAGGAAGGCTAAACAAAGATGACCGCATAAAACGGTACCGTACTCTTGATACCGAGTATGATTATAGGTGATGGGTATTCCCCCGAGATAACGAACAAGTTCGAGCGGCGGCCTTAGATCACCGAAACTATCGAAATAATCGGCCCGTCCACCGTTTTTCTTATACGCCACCCAATGCGTACCTTACCGCTATCATCATCAAGATTGATGATGGCGTTCTCTATCTTCCAAGGAGTACCGCTAGGTAAAGCATCTCTCGCAAATACTCCTCTAAAGAAGGGGATTTTTTAACTCGGGCGGTACTTGCGCAGATCCGTTTCAGTAAGGGCACGTTTAGGTAGTCATTTTATTTTCGGGTAAGGCCGTAGATACATGCCTTTCCCCATGGCGATAGCTTCGAGCGTACGATTATGTTTTCTGAGCCTCGTTTAATTGTTTCGTATTCGCCTTAGCACTTTGTACCGCCTTCGTGATTCCTGCAGCTCCTCCAGCAACGTTCCAAGCGCTGCGATCAAAGGTAGTATAGGTAGAATTCAACCCTTCTTCTTACGGCGTCTAGTAGTAGTAGTAGTAGAAGGACGCCGTTGACGACGTTGAGTCTTCTTCTTCTTCTTTAGACCTGAACCCCTCTTGACTTTAGCTTTCATCGCGTTGGTGACTGCCCACGCGGCGGCCCTTTCTCACCCAACTTTTAGTCAGGCGCGAGAAATCTTTTCCACGTTTTCTCGATAAGTTCACGATCTGCAGTATGACGTCCTGCAAGATCTTTCACCTTGGAGTATGCATATCGTGTTCTTTACAGTGTCGATCTAACTCGTTTATTCCAGGATCACCCCGTTTCAATCGTTTTTCAACTTTGTTCACGGTCCGCAGTACTGGTATCCAGGTATATGCGCTTCAAACGGTAGATTATTGATTATCTTATCTAACAATCCTCCCCCTTTTTTTGTCTCATGACACGTACTGATTAGCATTTTATATAGGTGCGCGCATTATATAGATGAAGTAGTAGTCAACATGCGGCTCGAGAAACAGACAGATTCTTTAAACTGTTCACAACAACGATCACGTTTGAGGGTGGAGCTTTACCTCAGAGACACGGTACGTTGTTACCCGATACTATCCGCTGCACATCTGCGGACCTTCAAATTGGGGTAAAAAACCAACACCATGATCAGTTTGTTGGAGGAACCTAACGGCTACGCTTCAAGAACTGTACGTTTACTCTAAATCGTTGTACCAGCCCAAGTATCAACGTTTATCGAAGGTCCTCTCACTCGTTGAGGCTTTGGGCTATTTCCCTTATTCCAACAACGCGGAAATTATTCCACCGTCCGAGGCTGAAACCGACTCTGTATTCATTTTCGACCGACTTTCGCTTGCGAAAAACAGTTTAATATAAAAGGCTTATTTCAGTATGGGTAGAAAAGAAGTCTTTAGACTGTTTCTATCTCTGTCGGGACGTACTCGCGCATCCCGAAACAGATGTTGAGAGATAACGCTTAATCTTATCATCTATTCAGGATGGACGATACGAATCTGAGACACGTCTACGAGGGATCACTGTAACACAGATATGACTTTCCAAAAAATTTAAGGAGGTGTGCTCACTGTGTTGGAAAGAAAACAAGTTTCGATTTTCTGGTGGTGAGCAAAGATCATTTAAGATCGGGTAAAGGAAAGATATCGCTACGGGTTCGATACCTTTATCTTGCACGATTAACAAGAACGTATATTTTAGTACACGGGAAGACATCATGTGTCCATATCTAAATTCGGTCATAGTCTCTACAAATATAGATCTCTCATCGAGTCAGAGGGAAATCTAACTCTAAACTCTCAAGGGTATTACGACGCTAGATCGAAAAAGGGTCGTCCAACGTCAAGTCGCCCGTCACATCTAAGGATGTCTGTAACAAGTCTTACGTCGATAGGATGGATGCGAGCATAGTAACGAGCATATAATCGCTCTCAAAACCGCCAAGGACCTCATAAAGGACAGATGGAATCGCTGATCGAGGATTTGGAGAAGGATCGAATAAAATAAAGTCAACTTTGAGAAGAGTGCTCGTCAAGGGATGGAGGAGGTGCGGAAACTGGCTCAAGATCGTCTCGACTAAAATAGAACGACGCTTGACGCTTTAACTTCAAAGTGCTAACCCAGAGGAAGCTTTCGAGATGCATTTGAACCATTTACAACGATTTTATAGCCGGAGGCGTATACGCTTAAGAGGACCGGATGACAAAAAAGCTTTACGATGCGACGGTTTAGTTTTGCGAACATAGGCATGCCCTCATTACCTTCAGACGCCGCGCCTAAAGCTTTTGTAGACTCTACGGGTTTAAACGTAGTTTCATCTACATTACTTGGATTCGAAACCTATGCGAAGGATGCGAGACATTTCGAATTGACTTTAAAGGGTTGAACGTGGCTATAAGTTAAGAGAGCAGGCATCGTTTCAACGATGGTCATTGAACTTGAAAGTATTATTTGCTTGTTGAATCTTAAAATTATCGACAAATCCACCTTTCGAGGGGGTCCAAAGATGACTCTATATCTTTCATGATAGAAAAGTCCCCGAAAAACGTCTCAAAATTTTACACGTAGAATTAGGTTTTATTTACTTTTAGATATAATAAACCCATTTCTTCACGGTAAGAGACATTCACACCCTTACATCATGACGACGAAGGTCGGGAGGATATCATAAAGCTAGTAAGTTTAAATTAAACGAAAGTATAAGCAACTACGTGATGCCCGGCACGAGTCTGAGCACGTCGCGAAATGAAACGTTCAAACCTATCACGGATCCTCTAAACAGGATGGTGAAGGGCGCTCGGGGAAACCTGAGGAGACGGAAGCCTTACCTGAGAGATTGGAAAAAACCAAACTATTGGATACTTATCTTTATTCATCTCCGCACATTTGATAAGACCTACGGAGTCCGTCATGAAAGGTGACTCTACCAAGCTCGGAGGGTCGCCCTATCGTATTCAACGGGAGAGACGTACAATACTCCTTAACAATAAGACGGTACCGTATTTCTCAAGGACTATTAGAATTACATTTCAGAATAGCACCTGCCATTTACTAAGGAGGATCTGAAAGTATAACAAGTCTATGCTTGAAGAAACGAACGCGCATCGGTTGAGAAACGAACCGTCGGGTCGTATCAAGATGGAGCCGGATCAAAGTATTCGTTAATCATCAAACCTATGTTTGAGGAGGAGCTTGAGGGTGAGGGTTTACACCCAAATGGAGACGATCCCAACGAAATTGGTCGATCGATTACGACCCCTTGCGCGCATCTACCCAGGGTGGTCATTCCGCTCACCATAACGAGGGTCGTTTCTATCATTGAGGAATTTTCGCGAGGCGGGAATCATCGTATAAAGACGTTCATCTCTTCTGTACTTTATCACAATCATGTCCGGCGTCAAGTGGAGATTGGCGCGTGAACTTCATCGTCCGGCAAGACGACGATTTCCTCGAAGACACGTTAGCGTACGAGGCTTGAACGAGCTCCTTCAGGCCGATCTGGTGGAGATTATACCCTACTCTGGATTTGAATAAGGGCTTCAAGTACCTTTCACCTCATCGACGTGTATTCCAAGAGGGCTTGGGCCGCACCCGTCAAGACTAAGACGGTTAGAACGTCAGCGCCGCAATGGCTCTCCTCCTCGACAAGGTGGGTTTACCTCGCGTACGTCATCTCCAAACGGATAATGGTACAGAGTTTTACAACCTGGAATTCAAAACGCTCATGAAGAGAAAGAGAATCAATCATTATTCTACATACAGCAACGTCAAGGCTAGCGTCGTGGAACGATTCAATCGTACTCTCAAGAACATGATGTGGAGGAGGTTCACGGCTAAAGGTTCATATCGATGGATCGATATGATCGATTCCTTACTGGACGAATACAACCGTACAGTACACTCGACTATAAAGATGAGACCTATAGACGTCAAGGACGATAGACTTTTACATACCGTCTATAAACGTTTCAAGATGTTAGATTCCACGCCGAACATTTTTAAAGTAGGTGATATAGTTCGTATCAGCAAGTATAAGGACGTTTTTGAAAAGGGTTATACCGCGAACTGGTCGACCGAACTGTTTAAAATACGTAACGTTGTCGAGACTAATCCCAGGACCTTCCTACTCGAAGATATGAAAGGTAATCCTATCACGGGAGGTTTCTACGGTAAGGAGCTTAGAAAGACTTCGTATCCGGATGTTTACCTCGTAGAGAAGATAATCAGTCGTTCTGGAAATAGAGTATACGTCAAATGGTTAGGGTTCGACTCGTCTCCCGATTCGTGGATCGAGGCGAAGGTTTTTAGTGTGGGGAAGGAGGGGGGGGCGCTTTCTCCCTCCCCCCTTTCCCGAGCGTATTTCGGACGCGAGGGGGGGGAGACTTATCTCTTTCAACATTTTTTGGGGCCTTTGGGGTTACCGCCCGGGAGGACATGAGCGATAAAAAATTTCGAACGGGGGTTTTTAGAATACCATATCGCGGGGGAAACCCGGGGGGAAAAAGGGTTTTTACAGCGGTGCTGTGTTTTCTTCGTGAAATGGTTGGGAGGCCATAACCCCCGGAAAATGTGGAATCGAGTCGTCTTGGGAAGTGTTCTCCCGGGCTTGTCCGGTTTAAAATTTTTTAAGGAAGGGACAAACCCGGGCAAATTTTCCCCCGGGAAAAATCGAGCGGCCCTTCGAACGGGGTTTTTTCTACAGCTTTCCCCGGGGGCGAGCCCCCAAATTCCCCGGGAAATGGGAAGTCAGTGGTAAAACGTATTTTCTCAGTTTGGGCCCCCGAGGAGGAGTCGCCGGGGGAAAGGGAAAAAAACGCTTTGTGCGTCAAATTTTGGGACCGAATCGGCGTGGGGAACTCGATGGGGGTAAAGGGGCCACGTCTTTTGAAAATTTAAAAGTTTCTTTACTTTAAAAACCTTTTGTCGCCTAGAAGGAGCCCGAAGGATCAGTAAAGGGTGAGGACAACCGAACATCAAAAACCCCTGGGACTTGGGGGCCCAAAGTGCATCTTCCGGGGTAAAAACCTTTGGGTGCGCGTACGGGAACCCGCTTTTAAGGGTTCACGGGAGGGGATTGATATATCTGGGGTAAAAGGGCGGGGTACGAAACTGTTCAAGTGGTGGTGTTCTAACATTTTTAGAAAAGGGCTTTAGAAAAATTGATATTTTTTTTTCCGCACCCAAGAAAAAGGGAAAAATAAAGGGAAAGAGATTTATTGTTTTATGTGAATGTATAATTATTTTTGTAAATAATCTGGGTAAAGGCGGTACAAAACTGTTCAAAGTGGTGAAGTGTTCTAAATGTTTAGACAAGACTTTAGAGAAAATATTTTTTGATGCGGGAAAAAAGTGAAAGACTATGGGGGGAAAGAGAATTTTTATTTTGTTTTTGTTTTCATCATAATCTTAAGAATTTTCTCGCTAAAAAAAAAAGTTTTTACTATTTATTTTAAGGGCCCTTGATCGTAAAAATTTAAAAACCCAAAGGGGTTTTTATAAAAAGGGGGGCTAGGGATATTTCTTTGGGAGCAAAAAAATTTATCATTTTGATATGTTTTTTTTCCAACCCTAGTCAAAAAAAAAGTTCGGGGAAAGGGGGGCCCCTATCCCAAAAAAACCCCCCCCTCCTACTCTGAGAGGAAGAGGAGAGAAAAAAAGGAGGAGGGAGGGGGGAGAAAAAGGGGAGGCTGGGAAGGAGGTGAGGATTGGAAGAGAGACAGAGAGTTTAGAAAGAGGGGAGGAGAGAAAAAAGAGATGGGAAAGGGAAGGGAGGAGAAAAAAGAGGGGGGAAGAAGGAAAGAGGAGAGGAGAGAAAAGGGGGACATTTTTTTCCCCCCCTCTACGCACCCCCAAAATCCCACGTCGCGGGGGGGGGGGAAAAACCCCTTTGGAAACGCGACCCAACGGGGGAGGGGGGGGGGGAAAGGGTTTTTGGGGGGGTTGGGGAAAAACGATAAATTACCCCCCTTTGTGCCCTGTTTTATTTGAATTTTTTTGTCTTCCCTTGTGGTTTTTTGCGCGAGTGCTTCGCCTTGTTGATTTGAATAATTAAATTTTTCCCCAGCGATGTGAAAAAAACAAGAGGAGTTCTAGGATTTTTTCTTGAACATAACCCCTCCCAAATAACGGGAAATTTTCCAAATTTTTTTGAAAAAGGAAACCCTCCCACGTGTTCCAATTTTTAACCCTATTCGGGGTTTTCGAGGGGATTTTGGTGGGGGAAGTTTTTTCCGGGCGTGGTTGCAGGGTTTGTGATAGTGCATTCATAAAAATTTGAATAAAAATTTAAAAAAATTTAATAAAAAATTTTATAATTAATAATCATCATCTCGGCTTTAGGGTTTACCAAAGGTTTTGTCCATTTTCTTTTAACACAAATTTAGGGGAACCCCTTTTGTCCAATTTGACTATTTGATAAGTTTAGAAATGGGGGTATTTCCAACCCCCCAAGGGCCCAAAATTCAAGCCCTTTGGGGGCAGTCCACAAAAAAAAATATTTTTCAATTGCTATGGTTTAAAAAATTTCTAAAAGGGTAATATTGAAAAATTACCAAAGGGTTTCAATGATTCACCCCATGAAATTTAAAAAATAGGGGATTTTTTGGGAAAAAACATAGCGTTATTTTTTCTCGGTTATGTAAAAAAAAAAGGGGGGGTTTGGACTCTCAAAGAAAAATTAAAATGGGAGGGGGTTGGTCCCCTTTTGGAAACACCTTTAAAAACCCCAAAAAATTGGGGGGGAATTAATAGTGGTTTGGGGACAGCGTTCCCATTTCTAAAGTTCCTTTGCAAAAAGGGGTTTTTTTTTTAGCGATATTAAAAAATATTTTAAAAGAGGATATTATCGGAAAGTCAAATTGCTATTTCTGAAATTTCCCCAGCCGTGCGCGTGCGGGGGGAGGGGGGCCCTTAAAAAGAAAACGTCAAAAGAAAAAATTTCTCCAGTTTTTAAAAGAGGAAATCCCTCGGTAAAACTGCCCAATCCCTAGTCCTTTTTTCTTGTCTTCTTTCTTCAAGAGAAAACTCACAAGCACAAAAAAGGGGAAATGTGTAATTTTTCTTGGGGAGGACAGCAGTTTTTAAAAAAGAAAGAATAGAAAAAACGGTTTGTTCTCTTCGTTTGCTTTTTTGGGGTTCTTAAGGGCGTGGACGGGTTTCGTTTTTTTTAAACCCCAAAGGTTTTTACCCCAAGCGGGGGGTCCTTTTTCTACCCCCAAAGAAAAGTTGCCATTTTGTAGTCATTAAACGAACATTTTCTTTTTCAGAAAAAAAAAATACTATATTTTTCCCTTTTCCCTAATCCATTAGTTAAAATAATAAAACCTAGGGGAAAAAAATGTTTGGGAGCCCTTTTTTTTAAAAGAAAGTTTTTAGAATCTAATTAGGCCCCTATGCCCCGTGAAAAGGGATGCCCCACCCCTTTTTAAAGTCACAAGTCTTGTTTCAATCGTCCCGGGAAAAAAATTAATTTTTATGGCCGTTGTTTTTTAAATAGAAAAAAACGCTTGAAAAATTTGGGAAATTTAAAAATTTGGTTTTCCGGGAAGTAAAAAAAAAAAATTAAAAAATTGGTAAATTTTTTTTAAAAACATTTTTAGCAAAAACAGGGAAAAACCCCAATCGACTAATGATTTTTTTTAAAATGTTTTTGAGTTAACAAGGGGTTTAATTTTAATTTTTAGTTTAAAAAAAATCGTTCAAATTTTTTTCTAAAAAAAAATATATATTTTGGGTTTAAAAGGCCCCCTTTCCCCTTGACACGTTGGGGCTTTTTTTGAAGGGGTTTAGAGCATATGTCACGACTTCAAAATTAACATGATTCGAGTGTTTTTTGAAAAGTGAATTGGTGGTAAAAACGTTTGAAAACTTTCTTAGCCAAAGGGGGAAATTTCCCCACTAATCTGCCCAAAAACATAATTTATGTCCCATGTACAAAGTGTATTCAATTTTACAATTCTTTTTAATAGCAAAAAACCTTTTTTTTCCCTTGGTTAAAAGGTGGGACAATGTTAAATATTTTGAAATATTTTTTATGTGTGACCCCAAGCCAAAAAAAATTTTTTCCCATGCATAGTAATTTTTTACAAAGGATAACTTTTTTTTTAAAAAAATCGGGAAACTTTTAAAAAGTCTTCATTACATCTTGTATTCATTGGAAATTTCAAGTTAAGATTTGAATTTCAGTCAAATTTTTTTTTAGGGAATTTTGTAAATTTTTGAACAAACGGTATTTTTAACGCTTTTTGCCTATGATTTAGGGATCACGGGTTTCAAATTTAAAGGCCCTTTTTTTGGGAAAGTATTTCTTTGGTTGTTTTTAAACGGCTGGAGAAAAGGGGTGTTTTTGTCTAAACTTAGTTTATTTTGTAGAAAAATCAGTGTTTTTCAAAAAATTACGAAAAAAAATTTTTTCAAAAAAAAAAAATTCTGTGGTCGTAATTTATAAAAAAAATTTTTCCCTATTTTCTTTCAATTGCTAGTGCCCCTTCATTTTAAAACCCCTTTCTCCCCTTACCCATTATAGAAATGTTTTAAAATTTAGGGGAAAGTTTTGCTGATATCGAAAAAAAAAAACTTACGATAGGCTCAGCTTTGTGAGCACCTTGTTTTTACACTATGATAACAGTAGGAATGTAAAACTGATTTTTTGGCTTTTTCTTAAAAAAGAAAAAGGGTGTTCTCTCTTAGCTTTTAAAGTGTTGGGGTTGTGTTCTTTATTTTAGTGTAATAATACATTTTGTTTGGGTTGTTTGTTTTATTTTTTTTGGGTTTATCATCCATTTACTACCCTTTAGGGGTACATGCTTGTTTTTATTAAATGTGCAAACCAAGTTAGGGATAGGAAATGGTTCAATTTAGGGGGAATTTGGCCCTCCATTTGCGTAAAAGGGGAGAGTAAAAAAGTGTTTATGAAATCCCAAACCCTCAGTACAACCAGCCAAAATAGGGAACCCCAAAAGTTTTTGGTCTGGGGGGAAAAGTCCAGTTTTTTTTCAAGGGGGGGCGACCCCCCCCCCCCCAAAGTTTAGCCCAATGCGGATCCCAAAAAGGGGATTTTTTGGTTTTTTGGAAAGGTTTTTAAAGAATGTTTGATCGTAAAAAAATTCATGTTTTTCTATACTCAAAAAATATTTATTTTTTTGATATTTTTAATGTTATCTTTATTTTTTTATTTCTGTTGTCAACTTTCCTTTTTTAAATTTTCCAAGGCCTACGGTATAAATAAGAACTCGGGTGGGGGGGTTTTTTTTTTTTTTGGAAATTTATGTCATAGCATACTCATTTTACTTTTTTTTTAAAACAAATTTTTTTTTTTTTAATGGGGATTTAAAAATAAATTTGGGCTTTGCAATGATTTATCAATATGTCAAAAGGAAAAGAGGGTTTCCCAAGAGGGGAAAGGGTACTTGCCCAAATTTGCTGTATTTACCATGGAAAACCCTTTTATGTACCCTTTTTCAAGAAGCCCTATATCTAAAAATATTTTTTTTATTAATTCCCGGAAAAAAAGTAGATCCCCTTTTGCAGATGTTTGAAGGGGATTTTTTCCACTGGCCCAATTTTAAAAAATTTTTAAAGGTTTTAAAACCCATTAGTATTTATTTATAGAAAGAAAATTTCTTCAAAAATTAAACAACCAATTTTAAAAATTTATTTGATTTGGCCCTTGCCCCCGATTTTTTTATTTATTTATTTTATTTTTTTAGATGCCCCTTTGAAGTTTTAAAAGAGGTTTTTTAAACTGATTTTTTTCTTACAGTTACATTATTCTAAAAATTTATAGGGTTGGTTTTTCCCCAAATTTAATTTTTAAAAAATTTAAAAGACATAGAAATCATTTTGAGTTTTTTTTTAAAGGCTTTTTTTTGGGTTTAATTTTTTCAATATTTCGAGTGTTTGAAATGTATTTTAGGAGAGGAAAACTTCTTTTCATGGGGGGTTTAATTTTCGCCCCAATGGGGCAGGGGACCCCCTTAAAAAAGGCCCCCTTAAACCCAAAGTTTTTTTAAAAAGAAAATTTTTAAATTTTTGGTTTTTTCTTAGGGGGAAGTTTTTTTGGTTTTGGGTTTTCCATTCCTGGATTTTTTTTCCATATCTTTTAAAAATTTTTAATTAAGAAGTGTTTCAAAATCTGGGACTCGGGGAAGTTTTTTTAGAGCTTTTTTTTTAAATTGTTTTAAGAATTATATTTTTCCCTGCTCACACGAAGAAATGATTTTTTTTAAAAAGGGGTGGGGTGTGCGGTGCGTCCCTTTGCCTCATTGAAAAAAAATATTTGAAAAAAACAAAAGGGGGGGGCCTCCCTGTGCACCTTCTGTGGACACGTCTATGGAAAAAAAACGGGGAAAGTTTTAAAATGTCCCCGGTGGGGGGGAAAATTGTAAAAATTGCGACTAAACTAGCTAAAAAGGGTTTTATTTGGGAAAAAGGGCATTAGTTACAGAAATGTTTTTAAAAAAATTTCTAAAATGAAATTTTTTTGGGTTTCCCTAACATTAATTTAATATCGGGTTTAGTCTTTCGAACATTAAAAATAGTTTTTTGGGTTTCCCCAAGTTTTAATGGGGCACTTTTTTTTGTCTAACTTAAAAAAGGGAAAAGGAATGCCCAATATTTGGGCCCCTGATAGATTACCCGGGGAATTTTTTGGGGAATACCTGAGTTTTTTTTTAAAATAGGACAATTTCAAATTAAAAAGTTTTTATTTAGGTTTGGCCTAGGATGTTTATATTTTTTTTGCTTTTTTTTTGATAATTTCCCCTTTTAAACACAAAATAAATTTATTGAAAAAATTTTTTTTTTCTAGAGAAAAAAATAAATAAAAAAAAGGTTTAAAAACTCCAATTGTTTTGAAAATTATTCCCAAAAATATGTTTTTTTTAAAATTTTTAAGGGGTTAGTAAAAGGAAGGGAAAGTTTTGTTTAATGTTTTTGATTTGTATTGTTTAAAAATTAAAAACAAATTTGAAATTTTTCCCCCATTTCCTTTGAAAAGGCTTTTAAAGGTTTTCTTTACATGGCTTAAATTTTCCCCAAATTTTTTGGGTTTCATTTTTCCCCCGTTACTATTTAAAGACCCCGAAAATATTAGAAACTGTATTTTTTTGTACGGGGAAAAAATTTTAAAAAATTATTTTATTGGGAAAAAATATTTCAAAAAAAATGTTTTGAGATATAAGAAATATAAAAACATAAATTTGGGGGTTTCTTTTAAATATAAAAATTTTATTAGGGCTCTTTGGGGACAAAGATTTTCCCCCTTTTTTTACATTTTGCAAGTTTTCTGAATAATCTATTGCATGGGAAAGGAAATTTAAATAGCTGCAGTGAAATATTTTTTCCCTTTATGACCTTTGTGGAGTGTTTCGGGAAAAAAATAGGGGGAAATTTCTATTATTTTTTAAAAACTATTAAAAGTTTTTTTTTAAATTTAGTCCTTTTTAATATGAGAGATGGGGGAAAACTGTGGGGCCCGCCCCAGTCATCCTTTACCGTTTATTTTTAATAAGTAAAATTAACAATGTTTTTTTGTTTTTGGTGTGTTTTTTTTAAGGTTTATTTATTTTTCCCAAAATTTTCCAAAATATTCCCTTTAATTTTTTAACAATTTGAGATTATCTTTCCTTATTTTTGAAAATAAAATTTACGAGCTGGTTGTTTTATTTGGAGTAAATCAAACGCTCACCCCAATCAGATGCCTTTATTAATCTTTGCTACTTTTCAAATTTTTTACTTTGGGGTGAATCAAACCAAAAACATATTTAAATCGCGGGAAAAATGTTAAAAAAAGTCCCCGGTGATTTTTAAAATTACCTCAGCCCACTGGTTTTTGTTAATAAGTAAGAAAAGGTTTAATTAGTTTTGAGTTATGTTTTATAATTTATTCAGAAAAATTTTATATATTAAAAAATTTAAATGGTGATGAAATAAAAATACCGTTGATGTTTCTACTTTAAACCAAAGTGAATAGGTATATTAAAAAAAATTACTGGAAAATTAAAACCCCTTTAAAACTTTTGGTGGATTCTAAACATTCCCCGTAATTTTATAAAATAATGAATTTTCACATTCGCATTAATAAAATTTAAACATATTTTCTTCTTTCCCTATGTGTTTTTTAAAATTTTAAAAAAAATATTTGGGTAAAAGTTTTTCGAAATGTCAATATACGCCCCCAAAAACAATCATTTCCCCGCATTTGACCATTTAAAAAAATTTTTTTGTTTTTTTTTAAATTATTTTTAAAAAATTTTTTTTATAAAATTTTAGGGGAAAAACAAAATAGCAATTTATTTGCCCACCCTTAATGGGAACGCTTTTAAAACGACCAATTCAAAAATAAAATTACAAGACATTTGAGCTTAGGAAAATTTTCAACAAACCAGTCGCCCTTTTTAATTTTTAAAAACTATTTTTAATTTTAGGATTATATATTTTTTTTTTTAGAAACATACCCACAAAAACAATTAAAAAAAAAGTAAAAAATTGGGGTAAGGGGATTTTAAAGCTCTATATTTGCTTTTTTAGAAGAAAAATAACTAAAGCTTTCGCCTCACTTTAGGTTTTAAATTGGAATTCTAAAGGGCCTTTGCCTTACATTTTTGTACCCTTTTGTTTACCCCTTAAATTTAACCCTTTGTTTGTAAAGGTGGATTTTTTAATGGCTTGGATCGTCTGCGTTTTGGGGGATCACCAGTTCTGGAAGGGGGAAAATTCAAAGTAGAAAGGGTCATTTTTTTCCATGTGGTACCCCAAAAATGCATCGTTTGAAAATCTTCTCGCCTTTATACCCCCCATTTTTCCTTTAAAACAAAGGGGGGCAGAAACTTCCCCTTGGTCGTGAAGTTGGCCCTTTCACTTGATAGTGGGTGTGTTTTTTGTTAATGCGCGTAATTTTCTTTTTTCCCTTGCTTTTTTTTTCCCAAAAAAGAAAACTTTTTTTTTAAAAAACAGCTTTTTGGGTGTCAATTTTTCCTTGCTGGGGGTGGACACTTCACTTAAATTAATGGGGGTCAGTTCCTATTGGGACCATCGGGATTTGCTCCCAAGTAAGAAAATTTCCCGGATAAACCCCAAAGACCCCACAAGTCTCAATTTAATTTTTCATTTTATTTTCAAGAGCCAATATACCATTCTTCTCATCATCTCTACCCTACAGAAATTGCATCTGTGTCAAACTCATTTTGGGGCATACCTTGAACAGCCTTTTCAAAAGTTTTTTGTTTTGGAGGGCTTAAAAAAACGGGCCCAAAATTTAGAGGCATGAGCAGCTTTCCCGTACTTCTTTAAAATCGCCTAATTTTTTGGGAAAAGTGTCCCTCTTTAAGCTCCTCACGTTGCTTGTTGGGGTTTGGAAAAATTTGAAATAAATTAATTTTCTCTCTATAAAATTTTTCCGTAACCTTATCAGGTTTCGGAGACAAGGCCCTAGTCTTGTCATTTTTAGCCCAAACCTGGGTCAAAATGGGTTCTTTTTTTTCATTTTTTGCGGGCGACTTCTTTTTTTTTAAATTTGACAAAGTCCTTCAATTTTCCATATTCTTTAGTAAATTTCCCGGGGGAATGTTTGGGTACTTTATTTTTTGTGAAAATTTTATATAGGGGAAAGGTTTTAGTATGAAGAAACTACGGGCAGCATGCCCTTCTAGAAGAGTAGGACTCTTAAGGAAAAATAAACCCTTTTCTCACCGATAAATTTAAGCGGGTTTTGCAAAAACCCCATGGCCGCCATGCCATTTTTTGGGGCCCAAACCAACAAAAATGAAATTTGCAAAAAAAAACCTGCTATTCTATTTACTTAAAATTGGTTTTGTCACCCGAAATATGATTAAATTTTTAAATTTAAGGGACGAAAGCATTTAAAGTTTATATTAGTAAGTCTTTTGATACTTCAAAAAGCAGCTATGACATCGAGCCCGTTTATTTATGGGGGCTTTGTTAATAATTTTTTTTGGGTAGAGTTTTTTAAAAACCTTTTGTTAATTGCGTAAAGAAGTTTGAGGGAAATTTATGTCTTGTTTGGAAAAACAATGAAACCCGCGGGGTTTCACGTTTAATTTTGCAATTATTTATGAAATCAAAAATTTTTTAAAAAAATTTTCCGAAAATTGGCATCTTATTTTTTCACTAGCCTTTTATGGGTTCTTGACTTAACATAAACCGTTCAATGAGTTTATTTGCCCCAGGTGTACGTAAGAATTTTTAAATTTTTTAAAATAACTCGCCCTTTCTTACTCCAGGGAATGGACGATAAAAGGCTGCAAGGCATCAAAAAGGTATTTGTCTAAATTTGTTTTAAAATTGATTGGAGCAAAATGGAATAGTGTTCTTTTTCAAAAAGCTTATGTGTAACTTTGCCACCCCAAACACACTTTTTGGGCTTATCACTGCATTTTTGGCTTACACCAGAAAAAAATTTGGTTGTAAAATACCCGGGGCCTAAAGAAATCTGTTACTGACATTAGTGCAAAAGAGAATTCTTTAAATCAGAGGACTCAATCCCGACTTTTAAAAGGTTTCCCTCAAGGGAAAATTTCAAAGGCCAAATATGGTAAACCGTTTTTTACTGCGGCAGGGGAAAAAAGGTTTTGAAAACTTTTAGAAAAAATTTAAGAAAAAAAAAATTTACATTTTTTCGGGGGGTTTTTTTTAGCAAACAATGTATCAGTATTCCAGGCAAAATAAGATTATTATAATTTAAAATTTTAAAAAATTTACTAATTTCTGCGCTGTAAAAAAATTTTTTCCCTCACATAAAAATTTATTCCAGCTAGAAGTATGCTGGGAAACTCAGCGAATACGGGAAAACTTTAAACCCCCCCAGAAAAAATTTGTGGTTTAAAATTGTGAAAAATTTCCCTATTCAAGATATTTCCCAAATCTTTTTTTGATGTTGGTTATGAAGGAGTTTGGGAAAGGAAAATTTTTTTTAGCGTAAATTCTTTAAAAAAAATTTAGAAAAATTTTTTTTCAGTACCCGGGAAAAACTAAGATTTTTTAAAATTTTTAAAAGTTAAAAATGTACTATTTCTGCGCTGAAAAGAAATGTTTCCTTCCATGAAATCATTCCATCAGAAATTTTGCTGGGCAATAGCCAAATTCCGGGAAAAAACTTTAGAGAAGTTTTTGTGATTTTAAATTTTTAAAAAATTCCTATTCAAGATTTTTCCCCCAAACCCCTTTTTTGGGATGTTGGGTTTAAATAAAGGGGTTTTGGGGAAAGGGGGAAATTGGTCCCGTAATTCTTTACAAAATTAAAGTAAAAATATTATTTTAAAATTTTTCTATTTTTTTTTCCGGGGGGGGGGGGGGGGGGGAGATCAAAACCCATCCCCCTCCGGAATCCACCACTGTTTTTAAGGGTATGGTTTATGATCGGGGATTATGCTATTTTTAAGCACTACATATTTTTTACGTATATATTTATAATATTTGAGCCACCCTTTCCCCCGGGAAAAATATAGCCCCCCGTTTAAAAAAAGATCTATATGTAAAATCAATTTTGTGCAAAAAAAACTTATTTTTTTAAAAACAAATTTTATTGCAATCAATTCTAATTTACAAAAACCTTTTATTTTTTTTTTAAAAATAGGGTCTTTTATTACAAAAGTTTTTTTTTTAAAAAGTTTATTGAGCATAATTTTAAAAATTTTCTTTATTTTTTGGGTTTGGTTTTAAAGATTTTTCAAAATTTTGGTAGATTCTGTTAAGAAGGGTTTTATATAAAAAAACACCAATTTTTTGTTGGTCCCAACCATTGATAACTTTTAATTTATTACCAAATGTTAGTTTTATAAGCAGGCCTATAATATGAATTTGTTGATAAACATAAAAAACCCGTCTAAAAAAAGACTATTTAAGATGTGTTTTTTGGGTCCGCTTACCTTTGTGGTTCTGTAAAAGCGCTTATCATTATCCATATCAAAGTAATGTACTGATGGAAAAGGCATTCTAACATCATTCAAAAACTACAGTCTCAATTAAAGTGATTTTTTGGAGCTCAGTTCCGGTATCTGCCCCCAGCAACTTTTTTTTTTTTCTATTACAATTTTAAAATTTAGTTTGCAATTTTTCTCCAAAATGCTCTTTAAAGGTATGAAAAATTAAAATTGAAAAAAAACGGTAAAAAATATTTTCCCCTTTAAAACCGCGTTTTTAAATACCCCCTTCGGGTGTTATGTTTTTGGACTAATTAAACTAAGGGTTTTGGGGGTGATGAAGGTTATTTTAAATATTAAGTATGCCCCCCATTTAGTGGAAAAGAATAGGTAAAACATTTTTGGGAAAAACCCCCCTCGTACACCGGGCCCAGATTCGAACCCTTTTAAAATCCCGTCTCGACGTTTTATGTCTATTTCGAGAGTAGAGCTTTAGATCACGCGGCCACAAAGTGGTGTTAAAAATAAAAAAAGTTCTTAGTGATTTTTGGGAGGCACTACTTTTAAAATTTCCCCTTTAAAGGGCCAATTTAAATTTTTTAATTAATAAAAAAATTTCCTTATTTTTTTTCTGGGGTCCCTTTAATTTCCTATGGGGAAAAAAAAGATTTTAATAAAGCAAATAGAGTTGGAATGGGTTTTAAAAAAAAATTAGTTAAAATGTACCCAACTTTTCAAAAAGGGAAAAGGTTGTATGGAAAACCCTTTTAAAAATATATTAAAACTTTCACCCGGCCCGGGGTTTGGTTTTAACCCCCCTGACTATGTCAAAGGGGGGAAAACCCCGTTAAATGAAAATTTAGCGTGTACGTCAATTTTTAAATTTAGTTTTTTTTCACAAGTTTTAATATTCAGGGTTTGGGTTCAGAAAAAGCCTATTGTAGTTTGGAAGGAAAAAATATGTTTAGAACAAATAAAGAAAGATTCAATTTTTTCTTTTTTTTTATAGGATTTTTTTAAATTTTTTTCATTGATAGGAATTTTTCAATAAAAAAGTTGCAAGATATAAAAAAAGTTTTTAAAAAATGGGCAAAGAATAGTTCTTTTAAAGAAATTTTTTTTTAAAACCCCTTTAATTTTTTTACTGAGGTGTTCCCCTTTCACACTACAGGCAAACGCTGGCATATTTGTTTCGATATTTCCCCTTTTTAAATATCCCAAAACCTAAAAAATTTGTTTATTGGAAATTAAATTTTAATGGGCCTTTGTTTTAAAAATTTTCCCAGTTTTTTAGGAAGGTATTTTTATATTTTTTTCTAAAAAATGTAAATTATCCCTTTTATGGATTTAAATAATTTAAAAAACAGCTTTACCTATTTTTTTTGAAAAAATACTAATTAAATTTGGGAAATTTAAAGTTCTTTAAAATTTAAAAAATTTGGGTTGATACCTTTGGTTCCCAAAATTATTTAAATTTATTTTGTTCCTTTTCTTTTTCGTGGGGGCCCCTTTAAAAGTAGATGTGATTTATATATAGCCCCTTCTTCTTTCAAAACCCGAAATATTTTATTGTGACTTCTCAAAACAAAAGGTAATACCCCCACTGTAGCTAAATGTGCTAATGAGTTTTTTTGGACTTCCTTAATTTTGCCTTTTAGCCCCAAAGCCCCAAAGGGGTGGGTAGGCGGACACTATCCACATTCCTTTTTTGGTTTACTTTGGTTTTAACCAAACTCCCTGCCCTTTCCCCCCCCCAAAAAAATTTTTGTTTCCCCCGTTCGGGTTTGTTTCAGAGTCTTTCTTTCCCAAAATATTTAAAAAAAAGTTAAGAAAATAAACGTTTTTTAAAAATAAAATTTTTTCCGGTTTTTTGTTGTGGGAAAAAAAAGGTTTTTTTTTTTTTTGGAAAAGTCTTAGTTAGATAATTTTTGTATATATATAGCTTTTGATTTTATTATTTACTTCTGGAAACACGATTTTTTTTAAAAAAATTATTTAAAGGGTTTATGAGTTTTTAAAACATATAAAGCAATTGATTTAAAAAAATAAAGGGAAAGGGCGCCATATTCCCCTTTTCGCTCGAAAAAAGCAAAATAAAAATTAAATTTTAGCCAAATTTTTTTCTTGGGTTTCGTAAACATGATTTCCCTTAAAAGTCTGCACGTTTCTTTTTTCCATTTTTTGGGAGCAATTGGGGCCCCGGTTTTCAGGTTAATATTTTCTTAAAAAACACTTTATTTTGTTTCCCGGGGGGTTTTGGGTTTTGTCCAAAGCAAAGGAAGTAACTTACGCTTTAAACCCCCCCCTCCCAAAACCCAAATTTTATATAAATAAATAGGGGGTAACCCTTTCTTTTTTTGCTTTTAGAGAGAGGGGGGAAAAAACATTTTTAAAAAAAACCCCGCTCAAAATTTTTAGATCCGGGGAAATAAATGTTTTTGGAAAAGGTGGGGGTGACAAAAGAAAAAACCCTCCCCTTTAATTTTTAATTAATTTTGAGTAAAAAAATAATTTTTTTAAAATTTTCTCTTTTTTTTCGTTTTAAATTTTAAAGATTAATTTGGGTTTTGCCAACATTGTTTTTTTTTTTCCCCTTTAAAAAAAAAATTTCTTTGAGTTTCTTTTAAAAAATGGTTTAAAAAATCAAAAAGTTTATTGAAAAATTTAAAAATATTTCATTTTGTTTGGTCTTTTTCCCATTCTTAAAGTATTTATTTCTTTTTGCCATTTTTTTAAAACTAAAAAATCTCTTCCCTACGTCACTATTTTTTAGCAATATTCCTAGCTCTTTAAAAAGTATCACCTCTTTGTGTGTATTTTGAAAGTTGTTTTTTTTTTTGTTTTTGGGGTTTTTTTTTTTTTTTTTGAATAATTGAAGGGGGGCGATAAGTTTTTTTGTTTTGGTCTTCTTTTGGCTGGTTTAAAAAATTTTTTAAAGCTGAATGTTTAAATTTTCCCAATAAGAGGAAAAAAAAAGGGACATGTGTTGAATTTTTTTAAAAACTTTGAAAATATAAACGTTTTACCCCAAAAGTGTTAAAAATTTTTCTTTAAAAGGGGAAAAGGGGGAAGATTTTAATATCTTTAATCAAAAATAGAGTATTTTAGCTTTTTAACCCCCAAAAGAAATGACTAGGTGGGGAAGTTTCCCAAAATTTGTTTTTTTGTTTTGTTTCAAGAAAATTTATTTTTACCTTAGTAAAGTAAATTAAAGGAGTTCCATAGGCAGGATTTGATATGAGTAATATTTCAGGAATACATAAATAACCAAACAAATAACTTAATTTTTTTTAAAAATTTTTTCCCAAAAAAAAAAAAACCCTTTTAATTTGTTTCCATTATAAAATAAGATAAAATTTAAATATAAGTGCCTTCCCCAAAACCCCGAGGTCCCGGGGATTAAGTTCCCCGTTCAATGAGCTAGATAAAAAAAAAACGATTTTTTTATAAACAAACTTTAGGAAAAGTTTTTATATACATATTTTTATTATTTAAATATTTATATATATATATTTTATTTAAATTTAAAAAAAAATTTAAAATAAGTAAAGGGTTTTTTTTTTTTTCCCTGTTCTTTTTTTTACAAAAAGTGTAGTAGTTTGTAAATTTGTTTTGTAAAATAGTATTTTAATTTTGAAGTAGGTTTATAGGGAGTTTTTGGGAGGTTTGGGGTTTCTTTTTTTTTTTGTAAAAAAGTTTTGTAGTAGTAGTACTTTGTAAATAGTTCTATAGTAGTTTGTTTAAAATAGTTAAATTGGGGAGTTTTGTTTGGTTTTAAAAGGGTTTGTTGTTCTAGTAGTAGTTTTTGTAGGGTTTCAATAGTAGTAAGGTTTTGGGTTTTTGGAGTTGTAGTTGTTCAAAAGAGTAAATTTATTAAAATAGGGTTTTGTTTTTAGTAGGGGATGTAAGGTTTAAAAGTTTGTAGTGTTTTTTAGAAAAAATAGTTGTAGTTTTGTAGGGTTTTGTAGTTATAGTAGTAGGGGAATAGTAGTAGTTTTTTGGTTTTTAGTAGTTCTAGTAGTTGTATTAGTTTAGTTTGTTTGTAGTTTGGTTTTTTGTTTGTTTTTTTTTATAGTTGGTTTTTTTTAAAATTAGTAGTTGTAGTAGTTTTTAAATAGTAGTTGGGAGTAAATAGTTGTAGTAGTTTTTAGTTAGTTGAGTTTTTAATAGTAGTTAATAGTTGGGAAATTGTTGTTTAGTATTAGTTTAGGGAGGTTTTAAAATAAAGTAGTAGTGATAGTAGTAGTTTGTTGGGAGTGTTTGTTGTTCTAAATAGGTTGGGGTTTTTAGTAGTTGTTGTATTAGTTGGGAGGAGTTGGTCTTGTTTGTGTTTTTGTTTGGTTGTAGTAATAGTTGTGTTATAGTAGTTTATGTAAATTGTTTTTTAGTAGTTTGTATTTTTGTAGTAGGGGAGTTGGGTTTAAATAAAATATTTATTTGTAGTGTTTAGTTTTTTTAAAAATTTTTTTAGGGTTTTTTGTAGGGTTTTTATTAGTGGTAAAAACTAGTGTTTTGGGGAGTAGTTTTGGTTGTGTGAAATTTTAAAAGTTAAGTCTTTCTATGGGTGGGTGTTTTTTTAGTGTGTGTGGGGAAGAGAAGAGAGAGTGTGAGGTTTGTGTTAATGAGTATTTTTTTGTTTTTTTTGTTGGGGAGAGATTTTCAAGGGGGTTTTTTGAGGGTTTGTATGTGTGGAGAAAAGATAGAGAAATTGTGTGGGGTGTGAGAGGAGTGTTTTGTGAGTGTGAGTGAGTAAGTGAGTGAGTGAGTGAAAGAGGGTTGAGGGAAAAAGGTGTGTGGTTGATTGAAAAATTTTTGTGGTCCCCCCCCCAACTAATACTTCATCACTACTTTATTCTGCATTCTAAATATTAAACAGAATTTTTAATCGGGGGTTTTCCCGACTTGGTAGAATTTTCAAATAAGGTGAGATTACAGATACTTTTGGGAACGCCCGTTGAAGGGCATGCACGGGGTAGGGGGGAAGATTGGGTGGCCGGGGGCGGGGTTTGATTTTCAAAATAGCTATAGTGGATTGGGGGAGGGGTTTGGGGAGTAAAGACGGAAGTGCCTATTGTTCCCTTGTTACCCCGTCTACCCTAGCCTTTATTTCATTATGTTAAGAAATCGACAAACGATTTAAATAAAACGGGGAAAAACCAGGCCTCCCCCCTGGTTTTGGGGTTCCAGTTAAATGGGAGGGGGCCTTTCCCCTTTTCTTTTTCACAATCACCCTACAAATTTTTACATTAGGGGAAGTGGTATAACCGAAAAGGGGTAGTAAGCGCGATGCCCAATTTAATTTTAAAAATAATAATAATTTTTAAAAACTCATATTAAGAAAACCCCAAATTTTTTGAAAATCGGTTCTTTCTTCGCCATTATTGAGGTTAATAGATTTAGATGCTTTAAGGGCGTTATTTTTATTCTATAGCAACATAAAATTTTAAAAGTCCCCCCCCCCCCCTTCAGTTTTCTTGGAATTTAAAAAAAATTGGGAAAACATCGGGAATTTTAACCCGGTGCTTTTTGGTTTGGAAATTTTTTTTTAGTGAACCCCGACAAACCAAAACTATAAGAAATTTTTTTAAATTTTTTCTCCTTAAATTTTGAAGATTATATATATTTACCGCCCGGTTTTTGTAGTTGGCTAAGCGCTTTTTGGGTGCGCTCGACTGCTGGGGGAACCCCCGGGGGGGTCGAAAGGGTCCCAACCAAAGGCGGTGGGTGGGGTTTTTCCTTTAAATTTGGGTTTTCCCCTCTCCCTCCACGCAAATGCGGGTTTCCCCCTTCCCCTAAATTTAACCCTTTCCCAAATTTCCCAATCCATTTGCGTAAATGTATTTTAAAAAGGTATAACCCGAAGGGGTATAAGACGTGGGTAAAAAAAAAACCTTTTAATTTTTATTAAAAAACCCAATTGGTCACGTTGGGAAAAAGGCGTCAGTCCCATGCATCCCAAACTTGTATTAGGACTGTGTTGTTTTTGTACACTCTAAAAGCGACTTTCTTTCCTTGGGGGAAAATTTCTTTGTGCTAAGCGACACCTGTTTCGTGTCGATTTTAAAGTCAAAACAAAAGCTACCCAATTTGGGAATTTATTTCACTACAAAACAGGCGAACAAACAAAAACAAACTATCGATACGAGTATTTTAAAGGGAAAGATTTTTATTTTTTTTTTTTGTAAGGTAAAACTTTAAAAAACTACTGGACCCATTTTAAAAAATTCTTTCATCAATATAGAGCTACATTATCAGCGAGTAACATAGGCTTTATTTTATTTTGAAATTTAATTTTTTTTTAAATTTAAAAACTTGAATTTTTATATTATAAGTCGTTGAAAAAAAAAAAATTGTTTTAAAGGGGGAGGGAGAGTGAAATAGTTTAGTGACGAGGGGGAAAGCAAAAAAAAAAAAAAAAAAAAAAATTAAAATAAAATATGTCCCTTTGGCTGTCCCCTTTTTGCTTGGGGAAGTTGGAAGGGGCGGGCTTTTTAAACCTAGGTTTGCGAAGTTTCAGCTGCATCTTTTTTTTTGGTTAGGCTTTTAAAATGAGTTCTTTGGGGTCTGAGGGGGCAGGGGGTGATAATTGACTAGATTGTAAAAGGGGGAGGAAAAAGAGAGGGGTCGTAAACGGTAGGTGGATTTTCGTGGGAACAGGGGGTTTTGGGAAGGGGGGGGGGGTGACGCAGATGGATTTTGGAAAAAAGGTTTTTTGTGTGAAGAGGGCCTTTAAAATACGGTATTGCTCTCCCCCGGCCCCAGGGGATTTCCCCCCTTGGGTGCGACGGTACGGGAATGGTTTCGGAGGGGGGGGCATGAGGGGTGGCGGCCCGAATGGTTCTGAGCGCTTAAAAATTGTAAGAATAAAAGAGGTGGGGGGGGGTGGGAAAGGGTAAGTGGCAGCCCCAATGGTTCTGAGCGAGAGGAGGGGGTTTGGGTTAAAAGAAATTTAAACTAAAAAAATTAGGTAGGAGAAAGGTGCTGGGGGGGGGGGAAAGGTTTAAAAGGGGAGCCCGAATTTGGGTTTTGAGAGCAGAAGGGGGTTTGGGGTTTAAAAAATGAAAAATAAAAAAAATAGGGGAGGAGGGCAGGTGCTGTTTTTTTATTTAAATTTTTTTTTATATCCCTTTCATGTGAAAACTCTATCATCGAGAGGAGGGTGGGGCCCCAACCCCCCTCCTTGGTCCCTTTAAACTTAAATTTTTTATCAAAGTCTATTTTTCCCTTTTTATTCTTAATCTAAGACTAAAACTACTGCATCCTTTTTTACTGTTTTTTTCCTTTGATAGGGGTTTTTTTTTTTTTTATTGTTTATGGTCTTTACTTTTATCAACCCTTCGTTTCCTTTCGCGATCTTTAGAGTGTATGGAAAATTAGTGGGCGGGGGCCCTTTGGGGGGGGGCGGTGGGCCCGTTTTTTGCGGACCCCGCAGGGGAGGGCCCCGGGGGAAGAAGGGGGGTTAATGAAGACGTGGTTCGGAAAAAGGTCACTAGAGTCGCACAACAAATAAAAATTTGGGGGGAAAAGAGGGTAGTAAATGAAAAATGGAGGAAGCCCAAAATTTTAAATTTTATTTAACATTTTTTGATTTGGGGTGTTTTTTTCACCCAAATTTCCCTTTTTGGCCTTTGGCAAACCAAAAAATTTTTGAGGAATGAGATGGGAAAAAAAGGGGGAAGGGTTTAAAAAATTTTTTTTTTTTATTTATGAGGATGATTTGAAACTTTGTTTTACCAAAGGGTTCTTTACAATTTTTTTTTTTGGGGAAGGGGGGTAGGGCAAAAAATATAACTCTTCACTCTCGTGATGTATATATTTAAAAAGGAATGTTTTTAATTGGGGGGGTTGCCCGACCCCAAAAAAAATCCAAAAAATTTTTTGAATCGCCCCAAACTAGGTCATCTTAGAAAAAGTCGGGTTTATTGTTTTAGTAAAGAAGTCCCCTGTTTGTGGGTTTTTTGGCCTCATGTTTGACTAATTGTTTTTCGTGAAGTGAAACCCCATGAGATGAGGGGTGTAAGTAATTTACCTGCGTATGTTTTCGTATTTTTGGTATTTCGGGGATTTCGTGGGGTTTTAAAGGGTTTTTTTTGGGGTGGGGGGAATTGTGGGAAAAATTTGTTTTCCCGGGGAAAAGGGTTTGGGTAGGGTTTTTACTTTTCTTGGGATTTGGTTTTTTTAAGTGGAAAGGTCGTTTTCCCTTTGGGAAGGGAATGCCCTAAAGTTCCTAAGCACATTAAAATTTATATTTGAAATTTAAGGGAAAAAAAATTTTTAAATTTTTAAAATTAAAAATGTTGACAGTGGGGTTATTTTGTTTCACCGGGGGACCTTTTAATTTTTTTTAGAAATCATTAACATGGGAAATTTTGTTTTTCATAATTTTTTGGTACCCCAAAAAATTTTTTTTTTCATGTATTCGCCCCAAAACAAAAAAAAAAACCCAAAAATATAACTTAATAGAATTAGGGAAACGTCTAGAGTTTTGTTTTTTTATATTACATAGAAGAGAAAAATTTTTTTCTTTGAAAACAAATACAAATTTGCTCCCCCTTTAATTTTGTTTGGTGGCCCTAATAAGGGCGTTTGCAACACAAAGACTGTTTATTTGGGAAATGGTGTACTTTGTGACTCCTTGGTTCCCTTTAATGTTTTCGTCTTGGAAAAGCTTAAACCCGGCAAAGTAGGTCGGGCAGGGTCTGGATCTCCCTTTTGGTGATGGTAGACCCTTTTTTATAGGGGAGCCCGGGGGGCTGGCCTCGGCTGCGATGGGGCTGAAGATGTTGACGAAGCTGTTCATGATGCTCATCGCTTTGCTGGAGTTTCCCCGGGGCTTGGGTGGGGGCTTGCTTCAGAATTTTTTTAGATGTAGGGTGGGGGTAGGTTTCCCTTTTCTTGCGTTTCTTCTTTTTTTCGCCCCCCTTTGGGGATGTTTTTTTTGAACCCTTTCCGGGCCCTTTTTTGGGAGCTTTTTTCGCTTGTCTTAGGGGGCATGTTTGAAAAAACGTAAATGACGCCGTAAGGCTGTTTTCCCCACAAAAGAACATCTGATTGCAGTTATTTCCACGGGCCCGGTTTTTCTATGAAAGGGGTGATTTATTGTTTGAGTACCGAGTCATTGTATGGGCTCTTAACCTCGTGAATAACTTTTTTTACCTATGAAAAATGGGGGAAAAAGAAATGAGGCGGGAAAGGAAAAAACAAGTAAATTTTTTTAAAAAATAAGCTCTAAAAGGGGAAATTAAAATGTGTATAGTAAATGGCCCCCCTTTTTAAATTTAAAATTTTTGGGTTGTTTTGGGTCGTGGGGGAAATTTTAAGGGGGGATTTTTTTTTTTGGTGGGGGAAGGTTTGGGTTTTAAAGGGATGATGTGAGTTTTGGGAAATGATTGCCCTTTGGGTTGCGGGGAAATTGGGGGGGATTTTTGTTTTTTTGGGATGTGGTAAGGTGTTTTTAAGGTATTATGGTGAATTGAGAGTTAAAATTTTGGTGGGTTGTGGGGGTTTTGGAGGATTTTTTTTTTCTTTGGGGTGGGGGAAGGGGTGTTTTTAAGGGGGTGTGGTGTTTGGGGAAATGATTGGAATTTTGGGGCCCCGGGGGGAATTTGGGGAGGGATTTTCTTTTTTTGGGTGTGGGTTAGGGGGTGGGTTTTTTTTTGAGGGGGGTGGTTTGCGTGGGTCGCGGGAATTGGGGGGATTTTCTTTTCTTGGGATGTGGGAAGGTGTGTTTAAGGTATGATGGTGTGTTGTGTGTGTTTTCGTGAGTCGATTTCCAGGAGGAGGATCGAATGGTTTAATTGACTGTAGGGAATAGGTTTGACGTGGATGGTTTTCATATCCATTCCCCATCTGGGGCCGACAGTGGCGCCGCGTTATTCTCTGGCTAGAAGTTTGACTAGTCGGTTATCCCAGTGGAGCCCGGCGGTGGCAAAGGTTAAACGAGTTGCTTTTTGGGGTAGGATTTTTTTTTCTTGGATTAGGAGTGAGGTGGATACATTTCATTCCCCATCTGGGGCCGCCCCGGCGCCAGCGTTATTCTTCTGGCTGTAGACAACCTAGGCGGTTATCCAGTGGCGTCCGGCCGTGATAAGGAAGTAAGGGAGAAATGTGTGAATTATGGATGATTGGGGTTACCTGACTGGCTTAGTTTCTTATTTTCTATTGTTTTATTAATTAAATATGTTAGTAAAAGTTGTTGTTTATACAATCTAGGGATTTACATCCAGCGTTAGTATTGTTATTTTGTTTATTAATATTATATTATTAATTTTTTTTTTTAATTTTTTTTTTTTTTTTTTTTTTTTTTATTTTTTTTTTTTTTTTTTCCAGGGTTATGAACGGATTTTTTTTTTTTTTTTTTTTTTTATATCTAATATATCTAGCTATGTCTTTTACTAAGCCAGTCTCGGTCGTTTGTAGTACCTGTCCTCTGTGGGGTCGTAGCGTCCAAATTTCCCTGACTATTTCGTTCTTTGTGTAACTCTGTCTGTCTGTTATAGTTTTTTTGTTGCGGTCTTTGTAGATTTCCTGTAGCTGTCTGCAGTTGGTCAGTGTGTGTAGGTCTGTGGTTCTTGTGCGCCAGGGTTGCCCCGTGATTGTTCTGAGTATTCTGTTTTGTGTGGTTTGTAGCCGTTTAGTTGTATCTGTTGCTCCATAACTCATGCCACCCAGTTATATAGTAATTATGGTTGTATTTATTGTTTGTATAGTATTATTTTTTGTGTGGATATTTAGTTCCCTACATTTAAATAAGGAGTAAAATTGAATATATCTTCCATTACTTTTTTGTTGGTGCTTTCAATATGGCTTCTCCAGGTTAACTTTGAATCTATTGTTGTGCTAGGTATTTTGTTCCTTATTTATGGTATTTCTGAGTCAAATAGAGTGAGAGGTGCTGGGAGTTGCTTATTTCCTCGGCTTATGATTAGGGCTGACCCATTTTGTAGGGTTTACTTTAATCCCCCATTTTGTAAGCCAGTCTTGCAGATTTACTAAGTATCTCTGCATTGCTAGACTGGCGTAGTTTATGTTTTTGCAAGTGGTGTTATAACATGGTTTTCATCGGCAAAAAGTCTGACTTTTATTTGGGGGTGGGTTGTATATCCGCAATGTATATACTATAGAGGTGTGGTGCAAGTGCAGGATCCCTGAGGCACCCTGCCCTTTATGTTTTGTATTGGGGATTTAGTACCGTCCATGATCACTTGGGAACTTTCTTCGAGAAGGAAAATGGCGATAATTGAAAGATCCATGTGGGTAATTAAATTTGATTAATTTTAGAATTAGTCTATATGCCAGACTCTATCGAATCTTTTTCACATCTTGGAATATTGCTATTGTGTGTTGTTTTTTGAAAAAGCTTTGTGGCGTCTTTATTAGGTTTAGTACAGGGTAGATTGTTGAATGTTTTTGTCTGAAACCGAACTGTAAATTTGGGATGATTCCCTTTTTTTTTCGCTAAAGTCATTTACTCTTTTTAAAACTATTTTTCAAAGATTTTGCTTCAAGTTGGTGAGGAGACTAATTGGCCTTTGTTTTGTGGAAACATTGGGTCCTTTCTGGGTTTTGGGAAAAATGTTATGACTCTCGCGTTTCCCTGCGTCTGGGAAGTGACAAAAGTTTTTAGTAGTGCGTTGTATATTGTTAGTAGTGTGTGTATTGCCCTTGGTGGTAGCTTTTGTATGGTTTCGTTTGTGAGTTTGTCGTGTCCCGGCGATTTGTTTTTTTGGCAAGTTTTTCACTGTTGTTTGTTAATTCGTCGAGTGTTAAATTTGGGTCAACCCGCGACATATAGGTCTAAATAGGTATTCTCTTACTGTTCTTTGTGCATCCCCGACGAAATCTGGGTCTTTTGGAATTTGGTTTTGGGGTGAATTGCTTTTCTAGTGTCATGCTATGGCTTCCGCCCTTTTTCTGAGCTTAGGTATGCCATACCGTGTTCCCGTGTATTGCTGGTACTGACCGTTTTTGTTTGTTGATTTTAGTTGTTTTGCTACTTTCCGGTTTTACTGGAGTCCAAGGCAGCATTGTTATGTAAGGTTTCCAATTGTTGAGTCTGTTGTTTTTACCTGCGTCTAATTGGGCTGTAAGCCCGTTGTAGGCTGTTCTGTGTTGTGGTGTTCTATACGTCTGCCAGTCCCTCCTTGCCTCTCTCTTCTGGGCAAAAGAAAA
>JBCFYV010008944.1:0-37144 GCA_039000515.1 Timema cristinae | reverse complement strand
TTGGGATGTGGAAAAATTATTATTTTATAAATCCCCGCGTTTTTTACTCCCTGTTCGGTTTACACGCCCCCTTACCTAATGTGAAATGTTAGGGTGGTGTTTCATTTTTGGGAAAATTTCGAAAAAACATGTTTAAAATTACCTTTGCCACCGAAAAGGGTTCATCCCAAACTTCATTTTAAACTTTCAATTTTTTTTTTTTTCAACTAATGTTTTAATATGTCCCCTAAATGTATAGTAGGTAAAACCAATTAATTTTATTATGTTTTTGTATTAAAAAATGTTTGTTATTCAATCGTAAAAAACGCTGACAGGTGTTGTTTTTAAAATACTAGCCAAAAGTATTATAAGAATAATTTCTGAGAAAGGTAAACGGTACCGTAATACAAAAAAAACTCAGATTTATTCTATTACGAATTTCTTCAGTTTCTTTGTTAAAAAAAATTAATTGTGAAACATAACGCTTTTCAAAATCCAAATATTATTTCCAATAAATGTTTTACGAAAATCTATTTAACTTTCATTAAATTTTTTAGATGAAACGTGAAAATCTTTATTAGATTCCTTTGCCACACTCGTGAACACAAAACGAAATTATTTTGATAAAATTGTTTTCGTTAACATTTAATCATTTTATCAAAAAATTTTGAAAAATGTTGTTTAAAAATACGCATAAAATTATATGGATAAATTGATTTTTTCTATTATTTAAAGTTTGAAATAGACGAAAACCTCAAAGGATAGTAAACGTGCTAAAAAGAAAACTTTTGTAATTTATGTTATTGTACAGTCAAAATGTATAACGAGAATTATTAGTGGGGCACAAAGAACGGAAATTTCTTTGACACCGAACAGCGGTTAATAATTTCCATGTTGACTAGAAATTCGTGCCCAAAAGATATTAATACTTCCTATTAGCCTCCACACCTTAAAATCGAACTTTAGACTTTGATAAATTCGAGCTTCATAACTTCCTAATTAAAATAAATAAAAAGCTTTAATTTTGGTCATTTTTAATTTAGTTTAATATTTTCCCATCGCTGAGCAAGCAAATGATAAATAATAGGTTATATTTCAACTGTTCATAAAAATACTCCCTGTGCATATCTTCGTGTAGAAGGACTTGACTTTTTGATGTTGGCTACTCTTCCAAGGCCTGAATAGGCAAGTATCTTCCAACTAAATTAACTAAATACGTTAAGAAATTAAAAAACGTCCGAAAAGATAAAATTAACAAAGAGTTTTGATTTTTCTGACCAAGACACACACACCGCACACCCCCAAACCCGCACAGCCCCCAAATTTGTTGAATATCTGTCAAGGGTGTTTGGGGTTAAATGAAACTTTTTCTTTTTTTAGAAAAATTTGTCATCTAATGTAGCTATTTCGACGTATTCAAAACTGTTGTTTCACAGTGTGAAGAGAATTAACACTGTGTTTTACTGGAAATTTTTAAATTTTTTTTAAAAAAAAAAAAAAAAAAGGTTTTGTAAAAAAAACTGAAAAAACCCTTTTCCCTTTTTTCACTCCCCTAACCCCCCCCCTAAACCATCTCACATTTAAACTGGAAATTAAAACAAAGTTGTGCTCGAACCAAAAACGAAACCAAATTTTTTCTGCATTCTTCATTTGAAAAAATCGAAAATCGAGACAGTTTAGCAGTTAAATTTTTTGTTTATTACTAAATTTGGGAAAAAAGGTTAAATTGTCTAAACGGGTTTTTTAGCCCCATGGTCTAACGCCTCTTAGCAATATATTGACTGCCAATGACGGGGGTCGGGTTCAAAACTCAAATGGGTGTAAGAGGGTGGTTTTCCAAAAAGTTTTTCCACCCTACCTTCACGCAAAAAGGGGACACTTCCCATAATATAGTTTTCCCAATCCTGAAACCGTTTGGTAGGTATTACATGGGTATAAAACCCCAAAAAGGGTAAAACAGGTAAAAAAATAAACTTGTATCAATCAACTGTTTTAAAGAGTGTATAAAACCCCGGCCCGGGGCCCCGGTTCGGGTACAGTTGCCCATGGCTTCTTTGGTGCTGAAGACAATTTGAAAAGCTCAGACCAAATTATGTATCCCCAGCCGACCAGATGACGCAAAAAAATGTGTTTTGCAGGTGTCACTTGCGGTCAAAATTTTAGGTTAACCCCAAATGTTGACTGTCAGAATCAGTTGTGAGCTGTCAGTCACACCAAAGAAAATCTGGGGCTACTGTAATTACCTATAGTATGTTTTTGGTAGTAGGTTCAGTATAAGTAATTAATAAAGTTACTAAAACAATTTTAATATATTTATACATCAAGTCATGTTATTCGCATTTTTAAATAGATATTACCAATACCTATAGAATAAGACAAAAAATAGTAAATGCTATCAATGTTGGCGCAAAGTATATGTTTGAATTTTCTCTTACGGGGTTCTTCCGACAAAAAAACTGGATAGGTCCTTAAACTAGGTGTTATCCATGGGGTGAAATGGGCTCTTAATATGTGTGAACGAAACATTTCATCGCATTTACACGTTACCAAAACTGCCCCATATAAGAATTAAGACAATAACTATTGGGTATGAACCAATTTATAGGTATGTGGACTAAATGTCATCTAGTTAAGTTTGTAAGTGACTTTTACGTCGGGGTTCGAATCCCGGATGGTTGTATATGGATGTATTTCCTCTCAATTTTACCCTCCCATACCACCGTATAAACCCATATTATTGATAAGCGCATATCCCGGATATTTAGTAAGACTCAGTGGAGGAAAAAAAAAATATTGGGAGATATTAGATTTTATTAAAAATATTTCCTAGTAGACGGGCGGAGGAAATAAAATAAATATAGAAATACATGAGATTTTATTAAACATATTTTCCTGGTGTTCGTCCAATTTTTTTAGGGAGCTAGGAACGTTAATAGATTATGTCACGTATCAATACGTCAAGTCACGTGATCTGCAGTTGTCCCCTTTTGATGGATATTATCAATGACTAAAAAATAACACTAAATTTTGAAGTATAATGTTATAAAAATTTTTTTGGCAAAAATACGTTTATATTTTTCAAAAGGCTCTCCCATTGAAGTTTGGACTGTAGAAACCCACAGCCAAACACTTGTTTCGGACGGATAAATTAGTTTCCTGCTGGACCACAATGTTTAAGTCACGTTGTATGATGTAATATTCATAAACACAGACACATCTTGAAGCGATTGTGTAACCATTTCCTTACATTTCTATCTCCCTTTTTTCAAGTGCATCTACTTTCACCGGTAACTATTAAGTCCTCCACTGGGCGTACATGCGGAGTTTCCCGGTTTGCGTGCGTTCTTCTCTTGTTGGTTCTTACTGGCGTTATTCACTTGTTTGGAGTTTTTCTGTTCAGTGGGGGGAAAAGAGTTATCTTTACTAATTGTCAAAAATAAATAGATATTTGTAAAAAAATTGGTTTAAAAGTCCATGGGATTTGTCATAAACGGCAAAGGCCCCGGGGTATGTGGTCAGAGCCCCTTTGGCTTTGCCCAAAAAAAAAAAAGAGGTTTGGGTTTCCCCGGGGTATGGGGGGATTTTCTCGAAAGGAAATAATTTCCCTTTTGGTCAACAGGACTTGTTAATTTGTTTAAAATTAGGTTAAGTTTAATTTGGGCGTCCTCGTCATATTCACAAAACCTTTACCCTCACCCATTGGTACATGGAAAAAGTCTTCACGAAAGGTGTACTATTATTTACTTTTCGGGCGTCCCTGTGAAATGTTTCTTAAAAGGATAACTCTCTGCAAACGGGCTGCAGATGATGTAGCCCAAAACATGCTTTTTTTAAAAATGGCTTTTATGAATGATTTGTTGGTTTTTAGTGGTGCATTGGGTGTTTCACAAAAAGCGATGCTCCTTCTTTCCCCTTGGTGGGGGGGTTTTCGTCGCAATGGGGTTGGGGGGCCCTTTTTAGCGTCGCGAGTGCCTTTGGTTTTGCGGGGTTTTATCACAGGGTTGAACCAAGGCATGTGAGTTACTCATGGTGTTGATCCCAAAACAGCAACATGGTTTCTCTACAAAACATGTTTTTTTTATTAAACAATTTAAACAGCAGAAATAAAACGGGTTCAGGGATTTAAAAGTTTGTGTTACCAATTCCAACAGTAAATTCTGAATAAATGTTTTTCCTGAACATTTTCAAAGGCATGGGGCCCTAATCTTGGGTATGTCCCTCAAATGAAATTTTGACATAAATCTATCAAGTAGCGTTTTTACGGGAAAATGATTGTCCCAATACTTTTAATAGAGGCCCTTGTAGATAGAGCAAAGAGCGTACTGACTATGTAGTTAGATACGATGAAATCTCTGGCCGGGCTCATAGTGTCCTTATTAATAGCCTCTCTTTGGAGATTTTAAATTTAAATTTTAAATTAAATTTTAATTTAGCCCCTGTCTTACTCCCCTTCGGGTTAAACGCTTTAGTACAAATTACACTAATGGTTTGGGGAATTGGGAAGGTTGAGTTAGAAAGTGAACCCGCATTTGCGTGGAGGGAGAGTGGAAAATCATTTAGGAAAAACCACCCCCAGGGTTTACACGACCGAGATTCGAACCCGACTCCCGTCTCATCAGTGGAGCTCAACAGAAGGCGTTAGCCAACTACGCCACCAGGCGGGTAGGAGAAAATGTTCGAACATTCCATGTTCCAATGCGTTTCTTTGGTGAAGTGAAATCTAGAGTGTTTCCTCCCGGAAAACCAATGGAGACAATTTAACTGCGAAGTTCCCTTATAGATCCAGCTTCATCATCTCATTTCTGTTGTTCTTTAGAATCCCGAGGATCTAGAATGCGTTTCCCTTGAATTCACCTCTATGTCATTGACCTATTGTGGCTCATTCACCTTTTGGGGGATTTTCACCGCAAAGGCAAAGAGGATGCCTTGATTTTTTAAACCGCTCATTCGCCTCATAAGAGACCGTTGTCATTGTAGGGGTAATCCTTTTCCCGGGAGTCACTCGCTGGTGATTGTATTGTCAAAAGGGCACTAGGCGACGTGGTCCCAAAATCCCTCGCCATATATAGGAAATATTTTAAATTTGGTTTAAAAAATCATTTTTATTTTTTTCTATTTAAAGGATTAGGCCCTTATGTAATAAATGTTACTATACAATAAATAGAATAATAATAATACTGAATATATTGTAGAAAGTTCATTTTAAAAGTCGAGAACTAAGAATTTGTCTTTGAAAATTTTATTTCAAACCCCAATAAACTAAGATTGTGGGCGCAATAATTATGTTATCCTGTTTATAAAATTGTATTAAAATAGAATATAAAAATTATCAAAAAGTAAAGATTTATTAAAACTAACCACTTTGATGGGTATGTGAACTAAACACCAATGTTCAGTTTGGCTTTACAATGATGGAAGATCAGTTCGAGCTCGACCTGAAACAGTGAAGGTGATTTCAAAAAATTAAGATGGTAAAATTTGTTGATAGTGTCATACCAACCATCTTATGGTTGCGTTCATGCGCTTTTTTCAGAATATAAACGTTTAGTTTTTAAACTAAAATTTTGTGTGGCTCTTTCTCACATTTTACCAAAAAAAAACATAGTTATTTATTTGAGTGGCCGGTTATACAAATATAAGTGTAAATATAAATTTTTAGTTTCATTATTTAATGTAATATATAATATATCTTGTTTCTACAACCGCAAAACCAAAAAAATTTGTTTTATTAATATATTTTGTTCTTTAAATATGCCAATTGCATTTATACAGTAATCCTTTAGGGGGAAGTATTATTTATGTTCGATAACACTTTTTATTGATAATACAGTATTACCGGTATTAGGAAATAATATTTAATTGTAAATTAAAGTTAAAGGTTCGGATCCCATGTTCTTGATGTATGAAATGTTGAAATTTTTATCTGTCAGGTAGAGGCGCCTTGCTATAAATAAAATGGACAACACTTTGTTAAGTACCATCAGGGTGGGGTGGGGGGTGGTAACAGGTCTCTTTGCTTTTTAGCTTGTACTCGGTGTCTCTTATTGTAATTTGGTAGGGCTGAGGGAGTTAGTGATGAGGTGTAGTAGGGTTCAGAGGATTTCTGTACCGAATTTGCGGGTAGGAGTGGGGATAAATTATTTAAGGAAACCCAACTTACTACACCGGGTCAGGGAATTCGAACCCCTATCTTTTTTGTCACAGGAAAGGTATAGACTAGATTAACCCGACACCTTTGTTCACTTACCAATGGTTTGGAGTCCTAATACAAATACTTTTTCAATTTGCACTGTTAGTTTTCTCCTGTTTTCGCTGTTGTACTTGATTGTTGTTAAGTTACTATTGTTTAAAAATGCGTTAGCATACACTAGTTATTTCGGACTTATATTTTGTCATTAGTTGAGGTTAAGAATTTTTATTGGAGATTATATGAAACATACGGAGTGGGTATAATGTTACAACTGGACCCCGCACCCATACTGACGTGATTAGAGATGTGTAACATTACTGTGTGTAATGTTACAACTGGACAACAGCATACTACCCGCGCCAATAAATTCAACTCCAATTAGGTCCCTTAGAATAGTATTTTTTAATCTGTTTTGTAGTTCTTGTAGGCTAAGAAGACATAAATAGTGACAATGCTTGACAATATATTTATTACTCTAATCCATGCTAGGGTCAGTTTCATTAGTCAATTTAGTACGACTCAAGTGCTGGCGCTACCATAAAGGACATGGGACATACCTACCTAAACCAGAATGGATGGGCCGTTCTCGCATAGGAAACTGGCCCATTCATTATGATTTAGGGTAGGTGTCGTCATCTACTTAGTGAAGCGCGCGCACTTGAGGCGTACTAATTTGGACTATGAAAAACTGGCCCTAAGTATTAATTTGTTCGTTGTACTTACAATACTTTATCTGCTCACCAATAGAATCCTTGAAGGCTGGGCCGGCACCTGGATCACTAGATTGGCGTTGTGGGTCAGGGAGATCCGTGAGGTCAACAAAGCGACGCGGCACTCCGACTCGTACTAGCGTGAAATGAACCGAGAATATCAACACAACTAGAAAAGAACATTATGTATCCGACCCCTGACGGAGGTCTAGAGGACCCGCGCCTTCAAAACATCGGTGATTGAGAGTTATTACACGGATATTCCGATGGAGCAAGCGATATTCAACAATGGTGTAGTGACTGTTTGAAGGCGATAGTTGACCGTCATCTATATATGCGCGCTGGTGTACTCCCCCTTTTTCCGGTGCAACGAAAATCCAATATATAATGGCTTGAATGCTTAGCATAATCGGACTATCCTACAATCAACGATCGACGAATACCATTGTCATAAGATCTGGACAATGGTGGAAAAGACTTGTAACTAATGTATACAATAATCGGTCGCCTTAACGGGTGGTTGGGAGTTATGTAAACTACTAACTTATTTTTACATAACTTTAAACTTTTTTGTATATAATATCCAGTTTCAAACTCTACGTATTACTAGTTTGAATCGTCAAAACTATGTCTAATTATTCTATCTAGATGGTCGCCGCTCGGCGCTGTAACTTTTTTGTGTATATTTTTATTTCGTAAATATCTCAGTTATGTGCTTGATTAGAAGTTTGACTGTTAATTTTATTTTGTTTGGAATCGTAGAGTAATTTTTTTTATCGTAGTAACTTTTCATATTAAAAATTATGGTTTGAAGTAATCGTAACGTGAGGTAACTTTTTATTTGGAATTTATATTAGGATAACTTTTATATCTTTTGTAACGTAAGTTCTGTTTGAACAGCTAATGTTGTTATTGATGGAACGATTAGGTCAATATTCCTGAGTCAGATTATGATCAGTCCCGTGGGAGTTTGGCTTATGTCTGGTAGTCAAACCCTCACGTTGTGTTGACTCTGTTGTGTAGTAGTCATATTTTAAATCTTTATATTTTATGAGATCGTTTTCTGTGAATTCGAAACTTTGGAACCATTATCAAGGTGCCCATTTAGGGCCCTTATATTTTCTTTATCGCATTAAATTATTCGCGTTGTTATTTGTCTCTTTATGTACTGGAACTATTCAATATTTTGATTGGTTTTCATGTTTCCTTTTGTGTATTACAGATGCGCTACTTTAATTATATAAAAGTTGTTGACTTGAGCATAATTTCCAACTGTAATCATAATGTATAGAGACCATTTTTGTTTATCTGCTGCTATGTCATATAAAATTGAATAAACTGCTCATTTTGTTGAATCTATATATTTTTTATAATTTCCATTTTTTGTATGTTAGTAGATCCTCTCCCTTTATCCCTTTTTTTGGTCGGGGGGGGTACAGGAAATCAGAGTGTGTTTGTACATATACTCCCCTAAAAGTAAGTCTTTTACGAGTGATTAAACAGCGTGTTTGGCTACCCCAACTTTAAGAAACTCTTTGTTTAAAATGATCATCTCAAGGAAGCAATGATGTTATTTTACCAGCGGAAAAGTTGTGGGGGAGGGGTTGTAGGGGGCAAATGGAATAATAATAATTAAAAATATATATTAATATTTCACTCATACAATAATTCGAGTCCAATCTTGCCCTACCCACCCCCCCCCCCCACCACACAACAACACCTATATTTCAATTTAGTTTGCTGTATACATTTTTTAATTGTTGACTTTTTCATTTTTTAGTCAATATATCTTTATACTATGTGAGATTGGGATAGCCGTGATGAATTTAAATTGTATAAAAGGGGTTAGTTAAATTTGAAGATTTATTAAGTTTGCAATCTTTGCAAGAAAGAGAGCGTTTTTAAGACCAGTACAATTCTAATGCTGCATGTTTAACTAAGAGGGGCAGAATTTGCCTATCTGTTGTATAACGCCAGGAGCTCTTCTCACAGCCGGGCAAGACGAACATATTTTTCATCTTGATTGATATGTTTGACCCAAATGTATGTATCCATATTTAGGTTGGTTTAATACATCTTTTAAGGTATTGTTATGTTAGATGAGAAAGAAAACTTTAGTTAGAGGAAATTAATCGGGTGTTGCTTTAGAAGAAAGAACTGGAAAAAAAACAAATGATTAAAAATAATAGCACTGTATTTGGTTGAGATGAACGGGCTTGGTACTATCAGATAAGATTTAGATACACAAAAATGCAGCTAAAATTTGACAGTGTATAATATGTGTGGAAAATTCTAAATATTCAAATACACTAGAAAATAATTGGACCGAAGCTTGTTCGGATACCAATTTCGGAGTAAACGGGAGATACAGAGATCAGATTTTCCACTAATTTTACATTACAGTGAATGCGTTTAGCCAAATTTTTATTTTTTGTAACTGGTGTTTAGCACATAATATATATTATAATTATTGTTGTCTTACTAAGAAACGCATTGTGTTGACTACAATCATGTAAATATTAAGGATTTTAGTGTCAGATATCACTGTTTATTACCATATTTTTTTATATTGTAGCTTTAACAATATAATATATTTCATTTGACTTAATCTTCTTCCTCGTTTTTCCGAGAAATGCGTTTCAGATTATGTGGAATCTCAGACTTACCGGGGTTTGTTCTACCGGGGTTTTACTGTTTTAATATATATATCATGTGGGGAATGCCAGGCCTCCACTGTGGTTCGGATTCCACGTTTAAAACTGTAGGTCCCTTAATTTCATGTCACAATCACCCTACCGATTACACAATTAGGTAAGTGAGTATAACCCAGAACGGCGGTAGTAAGACGCTGGTGCTAATATATAGAATTCAATAATAATTATAATATAATAATATATCGCATTAGCTATTTGTCGATTTGATTTCCATGAGCAGATGGATTAAATAAATTAAACAAAATTTTTATTTACATTTAATAAAAATAGTTTACAACGTTATATATAAGTTGATTGATATTGTGTTGTCTAGTTAATATACAAACCATGTATGATTTTCAAGCTATTATAGAGCAAATAAACGGGATTTTAAAAAATTAACTTTTTAAAGAGCAATTTTTAATACAATTACATTTTTTGAAATAGAACACCTTATTATATCTTAAAAATACAAGTTGGAAAATTATTCTTCAGGAGGAAACTTTATCTGACTGATAGAACATTTTGCGTATACTTTCATGAATCATACGTAAGCCATGAGTATACACTCTCACTTTTTGATAGATATTATCATTTCGTACCTATATCATTAATAATAAATATAGTAATATGTTATCAATGGGGTTTGGAACCGCAAAATAAAAGGTTTGTATGAAAGATTGGTTTGAAGTTTCACTTGAAATGCAATCAATCCTTACCAGTGAGTATTTAGTATCCTTAGCGTTGATCTATTTGTAGTCAGCCTGTAGATTAGAGTAGTAATGTGAACGACACTCACTTAATACCCCAGTCGGGTCACAGGTGGCAAAGTGCTTTGTCCTCAAGTTCTGCGTAGGCGTTGATCAAACATTCCTAACGTTATTCAGGCTCTCTGACGTACAGAATATTAATGACTGTTAGGTTAATGAGCATAGGCGGTGGGACTTCGGGTATGAGAGGGGAAAGGGGGGTAGATACATCCACCCTGGTCTTCACTATAGGGGGGAAGTGGGGGGAAGCAAGGTTTGGGAAAAACTTATTAAAACATTATAATAATAATTAATTATATTTAGGCACCGAGTCTTACTACCCGTTCGGGTTATACGCTTTTAGTACTACATTAAAATTTATTTTCTCCTTTCACAGGGACGAATTAAGGGTGGGAACTAGGTGAATTTATGATTAATTCTAGTTTCTAGTTAGTTTGTAATCGGTGCTGGTGTATTCAGTCAGTTCAAAAATGAAACTTAAAACCTAAATACCCGACGGTAGGCACGTGGATAAAATCAGCGTATGTCTGGTTTAAAAAACGTCATGGGGGTATTAGGATTCGCTCAAATGGGGTTTTCTGAGTTTTTTTTTCGCTAAAAGGGAAAGTCTCCTTCCCCTTCACGTGAGTGGGGTGTAATTTTTTTCTAATATCTACCTTCATCATATATACCATTTTGTTTGGCTGCTGGTCCTAAGGCGTGCTTGCTTTAAACCCGCCGATGACGGGTTAGTTTGGGGTTTTAAACCCAGGTCGGGTTTTAGGCCTTATGAGGGTGGGGTTTTTTTTTTTAAATGATTTTCCCTTTCCTTCAAGCAAATGAGGTACCCCTTCTTCTAAAATACCTTTTCCCTTTTCCTAATTAATTAGTGTAATTTTCATAGCGTTAAACTAACGGGTGAAAAGGGCGTGGTGCTAAAAAACCTCTTTTAAGCTGGGTGGTTCAGGATACAGGATCAGAAAGTCGCTGTTCATGTTTTTCTGAGTTGTTATTGGTTTCATCTGGGATGCGTGGCATCTATAGAGTTGTAATGAAGTAATACTCCTTTCTGAACTTGGTAATGATCGCATCATTACGGTGGTAATAATTAATAATTTGTAGTTAATGTAAAAACAGCATGATGAAAAAAGGGTTTCCCTTGATGGGTTTATAATCAATGTAGGTGCGAGGTGGGGTGACATTATAATTGTCATTTTTTAAATACTTTCGGTCGTGCTTTATAAATAAATTCTAGTAGTGACCCCAGTATGGAGTTTAATTTGTTTGACTAACATCATCAGGAAACTGACTCGACTTGTTGTGTGTCAGATGACAATTGGAGACTTGTTTTTTGGCAAAGTCCGCATTTTGATTGTGATTTGTGAATTGAAATTTTCTTTACTCAGTAGTTTAAACCACGTTTTTGTAGGTTTAAAGCTAACGGAAGCTTCTTTATTGCAATTTTTGACTGGAAGTATTATTAGAATACTTTTATAACACTTTATTGATAATATAGGGATAAACAAGCAGATAATTTTTCTTAATTAGTTGACATTAGTTATTTCAGCCAATTTTTACCGATGACTAATCTATTTTTTTTAAAAAAAAAACTTCATATTTTTCTTTATGATCCAAAATAGACAAGTATTCCTCAACAAATACATAATAAAAAGTTTTAATGGTTTGTCATTTAAGGAATAAACCCATGGGAGAAATAAAAAAAAATAATAAGACTTTTAGCCATGTGCAGGTGTGTGTGGTAAGAGTGTGTCATGTGGTGGGTGTGTGATTCCCTGTTGTGCGTGTTACTTGATTTGTTTTGTAATATAACAATAGTTCTATGTTTTAAGGAATTGGTAGTTTTATTTCGTATAATGTATGTTTCAATCGTTTACGGGGGTGAAAGTTGGTTAGTTTTGCCCAAGTTAAATAGCAGTCTTGGCATGGTTCTTTGCTGTAACCCCAAAAAACACCCGAAATATTTAAGAGTATTTAACACTATTTAGCGCAGTTCAATAAAAAATAATAATATTCAAGGAAACGCCTACCAAACAACAACAACAACAAAGGATCTAATTAAAACAGAAAAAGTTAAAGGGGATATGAAATATAAGTAAAAGTTAAATTCATGGGAAATTTTTAATAGCAAAAAACATATTGATTTTTTTAAGAAAAAACCTTTAGAAAATTAAATGAAATACAGTAATAACAAGTCTGAATATAAAAATTGTTACATCATATAGAAGAGAAGAATATAGTGGATTTAAAATAATGAAAAACTTATAACTTTATGAATCCTAATAAGAGTTTTAAAATAAAGTAAAAAAAAGAACAATAGGGTTAAAATACAGAAAAATTTATTTAAAATTGGCAAGAATACATTACAAAGGGAGAATTACATATTCTATGGTTACAGTTTGAATGTTTTAACCGTATAAAGAAAGTAATAAAAGAATAGTAATGAAATTTAAAAATAATTAACATTAAGGTATTATTTTTGATAAATTCACAATTGTAAAAAGGGAAAAAGTTAAAAATTGTGCTCTCTTTCGAGAAATGGTAAAATTACCGTCTCTAACCAACAAACAACAACATTGTATTTTAAAAACTTTTATCAGTGTTGATCGCAAAAATATATATTTTTTAATTTTCTAAAAAGCTGCTTCGAGTATCCAAAGTAAGAAAATCATTTAAAAACCCCTCTTTAAAGGCTTCGGGTTCGGCCAGTTCTTACAAGCGTGCGAGCGAAGCGAGGCCCTGCGTGGACAAGCTGGGAGCGAGCGCGGGATTAGTAGATAGTTGTTAAAGAGGAGGAAAAAAGGTTCAAATCTTGGATCAGAGAATGAGGGTGGTTTTTGACAAGGAATTTATTTTTGTGATTTTCCCTTTACTCATTTCCGTGCTAAAATGGTGATTCTTATTTGTAAAGGGCCCTACTTTGAATATAATATTGGAAGTATTTTTAACATTAAAAATTTTTTACATTTATATATGGTCTTCCCAATTAAAATTAGGCCGTCAGTATAAAGTTTGCTAAACCTATCGATACAAAATAAAAATGGTCAAAACGAGAAAGTTTTCCTGCACCTAATGAACGCGTTTTTTTTTTTAATTCCTGCATCTTTTCATTTGGGATATTTTTTTATGTGCAATAGGTAAAACTTCCCCATTTTAGAACTGAAATTGTTGGTATTTGTATTATTCTTTGCCCATGAAAATATATGTTGGTCATTATGTCTCTTTAACGAATAAACAAAAACCACAATTTAAACCAATATACATTTAAAATTGCCTAGGCCTGTAAACTATACTGTACCGGCTCGAGCGCCCGCTCCAGCCCGCCACCTCTCATTACAACCATGTGTTCTATTATATTTTTTTAGTCTCGCTCAGTCTGGCGTTGCCTTACTACGTTCCACGTTTTGATATATGTGTTAAATACCCTTAATGAGCCGAGATGAGAAAGGTTTGAAATTTTTTAGAGATATTTTTTTATTTTTTTATTATATTTGATTATTTAACGTGCCTTTCTGAAGCGACGAGAGATACGAGAGTTTCTTTTTAGAGAGAGTGAAAGGGGATACCAATTTTGAAAGGGGAAAAGTATTTTTAGATGAAATTTCCGGGATTTATGCATGCCACAATTTGACATGGGACCGAAAGCTTTACTACTTTCCCAAAATTAAGTTGTGGGGGTACGGATTTTTGCACTTAGAAAAATCCGTTAACTTGGCTGGGTTTTAAACCCATGATCTTTGAGTCCCGAGGCGAGCACTTTACCCCAAGACCACCGAGGTTCTACTTTGAGGAAAGGGATTTAGGGATAAAAAACCCTCAGCACACCCCGACCAGGTTCCGAGCCCTGATCTCCTGCCATCGGTATTATTATATTATGCGGAAAAATGACGCATAACCAAGGGTCGGCAAATTTTTGGGGCCCCCCCATTGACTTTTACATTAATCAAAGGTCTCCGTGATCACCCATTTGTTTCTCCATTCGACTTTTAATTATCTTTTTTTCCTATAAATCTTGTATTTATATTTCTTTTTACTTTTCCCCCAATTTCTTATGTCCCTGCTTTTATAGAAAAATTCACTAAATAAATAAATAAAATATACAATCCGGGTTTTTCCCGAAAGGTCTCTTTCCTTGGTGGATTACCTATGGCCCCTTTTTTTGAGCTAGTCCATAGTCGAATAATGCAAAATAAGCTAGCTTTTTCTTGCGTGACGACTTAGTTTACTTAAGCGATCGATGAATATTGCTGAGGGGATCGACCTATTTCCCACCCCTGCATTTGAGCTATGCAGCCACCAAAGCAGGTGTAATAAAATCCTAAGAAAAGTCATGGGTATACCAAGGGCAAACTGGTTTTTCCCTTCTGCTTTCATATTTTATTTCTATATGGAAAATTCATGGCCAAATAACTTTCTGAAACTTAATGCTTCCTCCCCCCACTCCCCACCCCCACCGCACCCCTCCTTTCCAGGTTGAAACATGTGAGACTTGCAACAGGGTCTTGTTTCTTTTCATGTTATATTATTGTGACGGCAAGTGATGAATCTCAGTGAAAAGTAATTACATACAATAAAACTGCGTGTGTATGTGTAATTAGACATGTAACGAAGCTTTTCACTACCATCTACATCCCTTGTCTAGGCAATAAACTTTTAGGTTAAGAACTCCAGACCTTACAGTAACAAAATGTCATCACATTTGCCGTATATGACGTTAGTCTTCCATGTCGATATATGAAATGTAACGGATTATTCAAGGGAAATGGAGGTATATCCCAATTTTCATAGGAAGGGCCTTTTAGAAAACACAAACATTTTTCCATCAAAATTTATAATATTTTTACTCATTCATTAATGTATTTGATGGGTGTTGATAATAAGTTGGTTTTAAGCACCGGGTATTATACCGTTCGGTTATACGCCTATGTACTATTACTCTAATGGTTTTAGGATCAGGAAGGCTAGATTTACAAGAAGATCTAGCAGCATTTGTGTAGAAGGAGAGTGGAAAAACCATTTTGAAAAACCAAACCCTTAGTAAAATCCGACTTAGTTTAGAACCTCGACCTCTCTGCTATCCACAATCTTTTTCTACTACGAGAATAGCGCTTTAGACCATGCAACCACCGAAGCGAATAGCCCTTTCTATGAAAATTGAACTATAGTCATGAGAAAAGTCTTATTTATTTAATTATGAACAAAGAAATTAATCTTATGGGTAATAATAAATAATAATGAATCATTCCACGTTTGTAAACATTTTTTAAATTGGTTGTGGGTTGGGGCACCGTGACGTACGGTGGCTCGTGTGAAAGTTTCCCAAGACGTGATAGTAAGATTTAAAAAATATTGAATCCCTCTAATAAATTAACTTATCATCGAAAATAAGCATTTTAAATATAATGGCATTTAAAGTGGTTATGAATGTTGATTTCCAAAAATCCTCTACCCAAGGGAACAAAGGTGTAAAAAGGATTATTGGGGGTTCGGAACCCCCTGGGATCTGTTGGACTCCCCCTGGGACTTATTGGACATATACATATAGGCTGCAAAACGTATTTTTATAGTTGTTCACCTTTACTATAATTTTTAATTGTATGTCATCAAACAAAATACTAGTTAATTGATATTTTAATATTCACCTTCAAGATAAACCTTGCAAAATTCTGTTATAGCAACATTTCAAATCCTTTTTCCCCCTTAGATTCAATATAGTATTACTAAATAAGAACGTTTCTTGGAATGAGCCAAGTAACTGGAATCAAAGAAAAAAAGGCAAACAATTTTTGTTATCACTTGTAAGATCTTATTTGTCTTAGGAGAAGAGAAAAAGTGGTAAAATAGTTAGGGCAAGCCCGAACCGTTGAATGTATATAAATTTAGTGTCGGCAAAAATAAGTCAAATTTAAAAAATTTAATTGAAAATGATGAGTCTATAACTGTAATTATCAAATAAATATAAATATATTTATGTATGTATATATATATATATATATATATATATACATCATGATATACTCATTCGTACATATGTTATTGTACTATTGGTAGCATAAAGCTTTAGCGAGTCGATGGTGGCTGCATTATCAGATAGTTCATGATCTTAATTAATCACTCATATGAATTTGACAATGTCCACACATCCATCACAGACTCTGCATTAAAATTAGTGAAGAATGACCCTGGGACTAGGGTGATTCCTAGATATCTTAGTGGTTAAACCATTGGCGTACCAATCAAAAAATCCCGGGTTCGTTTCCCGTGTCCAGGTGTAAATTTCCATTTAAATTTTTAAAGAATATAAACCCATTTATGAGCCTGACATTTAGTCAACCGATGCAGGTGAAATTTCTTGTTCTGGATAAGTGATAATTTAGCAAATCAGAAAATAGAGGGATGTAGTATACAATAATCAGGAGAGTTACTTTAATAACGCAATCTATGTTGAGTTCCTGAAATTAATAATGAGATAATAGTGGCTCACACAGGGTTGCACTTTGTCAAAATCAGAATGAAGAACTTTTATCAGGTAAGGTAGTAAGGTTGGTTTGTGACCAACATATTTTATAAACATTAGCAAAGACGAAAAATGTGGGGAGAGGGGTCTGGATCCCCTGGGAATTACTGACCCCTCTACCCTGGAATTGCTGGAATCATCAAAAAAATTATGATTCTTAGTAGAGTAGTCAACATTCAAACACACAACCGTTTTAAGTTAAGGTACTAAACTAGGATGTGTGGCATATTCAAGCTTGACAAACTGTATCAAACCTTATTATGATCACATACATACATACATACATACATACATACATACATACATACATACATACATTACATACATACATACATACATACATACATACATACATACATACATACATTACATACATACATACATACATACATACATACATACATACATACATTACATACATACTACATACATACATACATACATACATACATACATACATACATACATACATACATACATAATATTCCACCCACCTCACCCATATATACTTACTCTATGGCATTAGGAACTCGAAATATTGCTGCATTTACAAAAGTACGCCCCCTATCCCTATCTTGAGATAGTTCTATCCAGTCCATTCATCACTCTCTCTCTTTTAGGTCCATTCTAATGTTATTCTCCTATCTACGTCTAGGTTTTCCAATGGTCTCCTCCATTGGGTTTACCAGTATAGTACCATGAACAAGGTTCTAGAATCTACCATTCGCGCTGCATGCCTGCCAACCGTAATCTACAAGACTTGAATATATTAACAATGTCTTGTAATGAGTACAGGGTATATAACTCATAATTATGTAACCTCATATACTCATATACTCCCCAGTATCCTCGTTCCATTTTGGATAAATATAATTATATTTATACATTTATTTAAATTATATTTTTATATATACTGCCACTACTGAATGACGAAGAAGGGTTGATGGAAAGTATGGTTTGCCTAATGCAGTGGTTCTTAAACTGGGGTACGCGGGCACCTTTCAGGGGGTACGCGGGCAGCTCTCAAGGGGAAGTTGGCAAAATAACAGGGGACTTAGGAAAACTCTAATTGTTGGCAAGTACCTATATCTGGTTATTTCCACCCCTCTTTTCCCTGTATTTGCTCTCGTCTGGGTACTAATTTCTGAGAATTTCAACCCTCTACTGACACCTTCTACATTAGCAGTTTATTATGCCTTTCTCATGGTTTATACCTATAAATAAGTACCGCAATAGGCTAAATTTGGAGCCGAACCTCCGCTTGAAAGTTTCATCTGGACAACCAGACATCAAAAAGTTGAGCCAAGCCATGCAGCACACCCCTCTCATTGAAAAACTTTGGGATTCATAATATATCAGCTCCAGAATTACAATTAAAGATTTTGATTTGAAAATATTGTGTTTATGTTTATTCTTTTCTTTATTTATGAACGTATTTGTGAAGAAAATGTATACAACTTTTTACAGTAGAATTATGTTTCTTTAACAGATCATAACGATTCTTAATAAGAGATGATGTTACGGCTATAACAGTAGGACTCTATCTAAATAGCTTTGTCACATTTGAAATATTTTGATTAGGGATATTTTTTTTCCCAGTAGATTAAATTGATGAATAGTATACCAAGTGGTCATATTTTTTAAAGCATGTAATCTGGAATTTTTTTATCTTGGGAGAGGTACAATCTAAAAAAAAGTTTGAGAACCGCTAGCCTAATGCATTACAGGTATTATATAAAAACGATATTGCTATTATACGTCCATTTTATAGTGGAGCCCCTAGTTTTCCACGCTTTTAATTACAGTAAATACTTCTAGAATTTATTCGGGGGTTATTATTTTTATGGTAATTGAGATTAAGGGTGTACATAATGTAATTGTTACAAGTTTTCAAAATATGCCAAATAGAAATAATTTTCCTTTTATGGAATTCTGAAATTTGAATTATTTCTTGTCTATTTTTATCTCTCAACACCAATGTCACCAAAAGCTAAAAAAGCACAAAATGAATCGTGGAGCACTTATGCTCCAAATTATTAAACGTTAGAGTAAAATTAATATTAGACCATGATTGTGGGATTTGTTTGTTTCCAAACACCTTTGTCCGAAATTGAAGGATCAGCGTGTAATACGGGACAAGAGTGGCAAATCTAAGACCTTGTGCCATTAAAAATACTAGGCAGAGTTCACAACAGGAAATCTTATCTGAAAGTTCGAAATGTTACTCTATATATTTTAATACGCAATAATACGCCTAGCAAGTATCATGTTGGACCTTGAATGGATAAAAATAATGAAAACAGTTTTTTGGGAAGTTATCCATGCATATAATCATGGATGATTATCGGTCTTGTTGAAAAATTCTCAGAAAACCAGTCATTAGTGACACAACAACCCACGAAGTTAAAACACCGTTTCATTACATCCATCGTACGTACGCAGGAAAAACATAATTTCATGTCACGTGATAATTTACTTATAAACGTCCTTCAGTGTTGCTGTAAGTTTACGGTAGTTCGCACCGATGGTATGCCTGATGATTTGAGAAGCAGGGTTGGCTGAAGGCATGGTGTGCCTGACTGATTTTAGAAGCAGGGTTGTCTGAAGGAATGGTGTGCCTGACTGATTTTAAAAGCAGGGTTGTCTGAAGGAATGGTGTGCCTGACTGATTTTAGAAGCAGGGTTGGCTGAAGGCATGGTGTGCCTGACTGATTTTAGAAGCAGGGTTGTCTGAAGGCATGGTGTGCCTGACTGATTTTAGAAGCAGGGTTGGCTGAAGGCATGGTGTGCCTGACTGATTTTAGAAGCAGGGTTGTCTGAAGGCATGGTGTGCCTGACTGATTTTAGAAGCAGGGTTGTCTGAAGGCATGGTGTGCCTGACTGATTTTAGAAGCAGGTTTGTCTGAAGGAATGGTTTTGCCCGACTGATTTTAGAAGCAGGGTTGTCTGAAGGCATGGTGTGCCTGACTGATTTTAGAAGCAGAGTTGTCTGAAGGAATGGTCTGCCTGACTGAATTTAGAAGCAGGGTTGTCTGAAGCCATGGTGTGCCTGACTGATTTTAGAAGCAGGGTTGTCTGAAGGAATGGTGTGCCTGACTGATTTTAGAAGCAGGGTTGTCTGAAGGAATGGTGTGCCTTACTGATTTTAGAAGCAGGGTTGTCTGAAGGCATGGTGTGCCTGACTGATTTTAGAAGCAGGGTTGTCTGAAGGAATGGTGTGCCTGACTGATTTGAGAAGCAGGGTTGTCTGAAGGAATGGTGTGCCTTACTGTTTTTAGAAGCAGGGTTGTCTGAAGGCATGGTGTGCCTGACTGATTTTAGAAGCAGGGTTGTCTGAAGGTATGGTGTGCCTGACTGATTTTAGAAGCAGGGTTGTCTGAAGGAATGGTGTGCCTGACTGATTTTAGAAGCAGGGTTGTCTGAAGGCCATGGTGTGCCTGACGATTTTAGAAGCAGGGTTTTTCTGAAGGATATGGTCTGCCTGACTGAATTTAGAAGCAGGGTTGTCTGAAGGCATGGTGTGCCTGACTGATTTTAGAAGCAGGGTTGTCTGAAGGAATGGTGTGCCTAATTGATTTGATACGCAGGGTTGGTTTGAAATGTTTGGTGTTTCTGGATTACTTGAGTAGCTGGGGGCAAAAAAGCATTTTGTAGACGAGCCATTACTGAATCGAATGTTCCGTTTGTTCAAATTCATTACGTCCTTAAGGCTTTATCTGTAAAATTCCCCCTTTCACAGTGATGAATTGAAAACCCTAGCCACCTGGTTCTGTGTTTACTCTAAATTTAAATTAGCTATTAACACTGTTCCTAAAAATAATACAAATCATCGAGTTTTTAAAAATTTGTCTCCCTCATTAAGTTTCCCGATGATAGCGGTTTCGGCACTTATCATAGAGACGGAGGGTTGTACCCTCCACTTTATTTTGTTTATATGAGGTATGTTTTAGTAAAGCTATTTGGTTTATTGCATTCTTTTCTTGGAATAATGCTTATACGATTTTCTAATAAATTTAAATTCTCAACCTAGTTGTTTAAATTAGGTTGCTTAGATCACTAGCCGGCAGTACCTAAACTCCCTTTCTCACCTATACCCTCAAAGTGTACACATAGTTATTATGATTTGATGATAAATAAACGCTAATAATTAAGTCTCATATTATTCTTATGTCAACAGGCCAAAGGTTGGTTGGGTGTTATTCCTATCCATCCGGAGCTGGGGGGGGATGCATTCATCCTCTCGGCTGGTCAGTGATCTTCGCGTCAACTGGTATAAATCTCACTTTACTAAGTAAGGGTGTTCAGAATATGTGGGGGTTTCCCCCGTTGACAATCACACTGTAATTATATTATCGACATGAAGAGACCACCAATTTTAAAGGAAATTTATTTTCACGTATATCAGGATTATTTTAACATACCATTAATCCACATGGGCCGATGACTTATTTCCCCCCCAAAAGATGCGTGATACGAATTTAATCGTCAAGAAAAAATCGTCTACTTTAGCCGGGTTTGAACCACTCACATTAGACCCTGAGACGAGCATGTTACCACAAGACCAATGAGGAAGTGGTAGACTCGACACAAAGTGGTAAGTGTTCCGTTCATTAACACTTAATACCGGCCTAACTTAAAGTCACAGAACACAAATTCTTCCAGTTCATTATGTTGTTAGATCCAAGGAGGCTATATATTGGAGTCAACATGTTTACTGTATACAACCTCTTTGGTTGTCGACATCTCGGTGCCGCAGGGAACTAGTCTGGCTTGAGATTCAACTGACCACACTTCTGGGGATTGGAACAACAGTTGAACTACATTTATTACAGGTTTGGTCTCCAAGGGCGCCATACTCTCTTCCCGCTAAAGCGTGTGTACATCCTCTAAGATTCTTCCTCATCCTTTCCTGTCCTTTAGAGGAAATTTCCCTGGTGTTAAACTTAATAATGATAGATAAAATTACCCACCTCTGTGGCGTAGTTGGCTAACGCGTTTGTCGTGTTGAGCTCGACTGCTGAGGACGGGGAGATCGAGGTTCGAATTCGGTCGGGTGAACTGGGGTGGTTTTTCCTAAATGGTTTTCCACTCTACCTCCACGCAAATGCGGGTTCACTTCCTCTAATTCAACCTTCCAATTCCTAACCCATTAACGCAATTGTACTTAAGCGTTATAACCCGAACGGGTAGTAAGACGCGGTGCTAAAAAAAATATAGAGAAATTAGGCTGTAAAAATGAATAGATATAATTTGTGGATTTTGGTTGAAGTGTAGGGGAAAGCGAGGAAAAGGTTAGTGTTTTTGGGGAAATACTGTATTATAGTTAAAATAAAATCCGACCAAAATAAATAAAATATTGTTCCCAAAAAAAAAGTAGAATTTAATTTTTTTTCACATGGTGATATCAACGTTCTTGAACATTTGTCTTCACCATTTGTGGCATTTGCTTTAGTTACTTTTTAAATGAGAGAAGGAAGTTCTCATTAAATTTCAGAAAATCCTCGACAGATATTCAAAAAATCTTTTGGTCCCATTAAATAAAATTAAACTCTATGTATCTTTTTGAAAAAATATAAATTATTTAGATAAAAAAATTTGTTATTAAAAAAATGCCCAAAAAAAATTGGCCTTCTCTAGTGTCCCCTACACCCCCACCTTAAATTTTTTCTAATAGGAAATTTTGCTAATTATTTGTTTTCTAATCCCCCTCCCTTCCTTGGAAATCCAAAACTAGCTATAGAGTATCTACCTAGGAGATGTGGTAGGGAAAAGTTCCCATGCATCCGTTCACCCAACCATATGATCCTCAAGGGACATAATTTGTTGAGTTGTTCATTTGACAGTCAAAACACTCACGGGCAAAAAAATTTGTTTTAAATTTGATTGATTTTTTTTTTTAACGTGTTTAATGATTGAAGCATGAACTTAAGAAAATTAACCGTTTGGATGTTATTTTTTTTTCTGGGAGTGGCTTTGGGGTTCACTTATAAATGCCCTTTTTAAAAGATGCATTAAAATGCCGCATTGAATTCAAAAATAAGTGGTAAAACAAGCCTAAAACAAGGGGCGGTTGATGACGTCACCCCCATCTTTGGTTGTGTTTCATATAAAAAAAAGGTTTTTGTATGGCTCTTTTCTAAGTTATAAAAAATATTTTACCATCTTTTAATTTTCTTTTTTTTTTTTGGTACGGCATTACTGACCGAGAGGTACATGACATTCAGTTTGACCGCCTGTATGTAGATATTGCGCTTGCTGGCAGGGGGTTTTTTACCTAGCGTAAAACTATGGAGGTTGTCTACAGTCGTACCCCCACAATTTAGAGATGTAATGAAGATGTGGGGGCAGTGGGATTTTTAAACCTGCTTAGCCTAAATTTTCAAATTTCCCTTTTGATTTAAATTTTTCTAAGAAACAGATACCCAAGTACCAACTGGAATTTTAACCCCGGGGGCCCCCGGTTCTAGCCGGTTTAAGACCAGTACACACGGGGGCGAATACTAATTTTGTGGTTTTGTTATAAAAAAGATTTTAGGTTTTGACTTTTACCTAATAATTTTAATTTAATTTTTTTCATGTTTATAATATTATTTTTTGTTGCCACAACAAAAAACAAAGAAAAACTATATAAACGTTTTATTAATTTCTTTTGTTCATTCAATAGTTAGAAAAAATCCAACAAATAAAGAAATTTCCTTATTATTAAAAACGTTCGATAACATTAATTGATAATTGGTGTACTAAGGTTTTTTTTTTTTTCAAATAGGTTGATTTTGTACTTTCAGACAATTTTTTGCAATGAAAAAAACCTTGCTGTCCCCACCTATGTTATTTTGGTCCCCTTAGGGGGGGGGCATATCAGGATTTATCTTTTTTTTTAGGTCCCGGGACGAAATTCAAGGGTATAGTCTAGAATCCCCTTATTTACCCTAGAAAACCCATTTTTAAAATAACATAAGCAAACTTAATTGTGTAACAAGAAAAAAACACCTTGTTTATGCGCCATACATTTCTTTACACTATTTTGTCTCACCTTTAAATGTCAAAGTGTTTTCAAAAATTTGCAAGGTCGAGAGAAACATGATCAAAAAACCTTTGGGGAATTTAAAAAAATATTCGGATATTTTACTTTTCTATTTTTTTCTGACCCCCGTGGTGTTGTTTTGTGCATGCTTTCTTTTTTCAAGTCTGAAGGTTTGAACTTCTTTTCAACAGGGCTGGCAATTAGCAGCCTTTATTAGTAAAATGTCCTTAGGGTGATCCGGGGGGGGGGGAAAGGCCCTATCTTCCGTGTACTTTTGATTTAGTTTTTAAAAAGGAATTTGAAATGAATGAAAATTGGAAAACAGGGTAATTTAATATCAGGGGAAATCCTTTTTTTTACTAATTCAAAATTTTGTTATATTTTTTCTTAACTTTTTTAAATGATATTCAAATGTTTTTTGTTTTGGTATGTAGTCATAATATATTGAGATTTCAAACCCCCCCCCCCTCTAACCACGCCCTGAAATAAAACGTAAACGCACACCAACACGTTTTTTTTGTTTTGTTTAAATTCATAAATAAAAAGTTTTTAATACATCTAATGAAGGTTTTTTTTCCAAATTTAACATTAATTTCTCCACAATAGTTCCCAGCATTTCAAGAGTTAGATTGCTTGGCTACGGGGTTTTTTATATTTTTTCCCGTAAAAGCGTTAACTGTAAAGCTAATATTATATTTTTGTCTTAAAAACAAATACTTTTACATTTTTATTTGGGTTTCCTTTAGTCCATTTTTGCTTTTACCACAATACTAAAGGGGATAGCTTTCTTATTTAAATTTAAACTAATATCAAAATATCTTTATACTAAATTAAAAAAATAATGCAGTTTATGCATTTACCCAAAACCGGGATGTACTATTTTTTTCTTTGGGGGCTTTTGTTTGACTAAGTTAATGTGAGGTTGGAGTTTTGGGCACCGTTCAAATGGTTTTCAGGGGGGCTTATTAATGAAATTTTACTTTGGTTTTTCAAACTTCTCGCCCCCTATTGTGGGGTTTATTTTTTTTACCATGATTTCGATCACGGGGAAAAATATATTTTTTACACAAATATTTCAGAATCAAGTTGGTCATGGTCTGAAACTAAAACTTTTTTATATTATTTTTTGTGGTCAGCTATACGTTATATTTGTTTCTAACGGAAAAATAGATTGAAAAAAAGGGGAATGGGGAAAAGGGGGGAAAAACGGAAAATTTTGGGGGAAGGGGGGTGAAAAACATTTTGGAAAAACCACCCCTAGTACACTCGACCGGAAATTAAAAAACCCCCATTCCCTGTTATGGGAGTCTAGTTGTGAACGTGGAGGTTAAATTTTGTTTTTATGTTAATAAATTTTTTATTCTTGGGGGGGTGGGGTTGTTATATTAGCCTTATTGCCCTGAATAAAGTTAGTTTGTAAGTTAAGTTTAGTAAAATGTTTTTTTTGTGCACGTTCAGTAAACCCATATAACATATAAGATTGGTTAAACTAGCTTTTCAAAATTATGCTGGGTTCACCTAATTTTTTTTTTGTTTGAAAATTTCTTAGTTTAAAATTCATTTTCTGTTTTAAAACCCGTGGCCTTGAAACCCTTTTTATTCAAACCATATATTTTCCACTACCTTTTTGCTTGGCTACACGCCCCCGGTGGTAGTTTGTAATGCACTAGTTTCGGGGTTTAGCTAGATTGTTGAGAACGGGGGATCCCGGTTTTGAATACCCCAGGTGAGCTGGGGGTGGTTTTTTCCCAAATTATTTTTTCCCTCCCTCACACAATGCGGGTCCCTTCCTCTAAATTTAACTTTCCTTTTTTTTGACCTTTTGTAATTTGTACTTAGCGTCCCAAACCCCAACGTGTAGTAAGATGCAGGCTTAAAAATAATATAAAGATATGTTTATTATAGAATTAACTTTTACTAACAACCATTAGTATTTTTTTATCTGTAGCTAGTTATTCTCATTCCTTCTGTAAATCTAGTAACAGTATGATTCTTTTGAGCCATCTCTATCCTCACCCTCCCATAATATATCGTCTTCTGAGCCAACCTATATCTTTAACCCTCCCATTGTATATCTCTTTTGTAGCCATCTTTATCCTCACCCTCCCATAATATATTGTCTTCTGAGCTACTTTATCTTCACCCTCCCATAGTATATCGTTCTTCTGAGCCATCTATATCTTTACCTCCCATAGTATATAATCTTCTGAGCCATCTTTAACTTCACCCTCACATAGTATATAGTTCTTCTGAGCCATCTTTATCTTTACCTCCCATGTATATCGTCCTTCTGAGCCATCTTTTATTTCACTTTTCCCATTGGAGATCTGTCTCTGAGACATCTTTATCGTCACCCTCCCATAGTTTATTGTCTTCTGAGCCATCTTTATCTTTCACCCTCCCATAGTATATCGTCTTCTTGAGGCCATCTTTTATCTTCACCCTCCCATAGTATATAGTTTCTGAGCTATAACGAGGCATTGTTAGGAAACAGAATTGCTATTTAGGACTCCATCATTCTAAGACAACCGTTTTTAGAGACATTCAAAGGAGGAAAATGTCGTGTCTTAGAATCGAGAAATACAGTAGTTAAGAGTTGCACAATGAGGCACTGCTTAACCTTATTAATTGTAAGGTTTGAATATACATCTGGAAACGTTAGGGATCTGGCATTGTATGTAAGCAGGGTAATTAATGATAGGGTCAAGGTAATTTTAAAAGTCACTGGAATTTTCAAATAAATTATATTTGGAACACTAGCTTGATCTTCCATATGCTTATGATTTGGTGAAGTGACTTTGGCATAGTTTTCAATGATTATTGTGGTCAAGAATTAGAAATAAAAATAATTCCCCCATTTTTATATCTTAGCCTACAATATAAACTATCTGCATGGATGAAAGCGAGTCACTTTTTTCACTTTTAGTATACCTTTTTTCTTACTAGTCACTCATGAAACTATTTTCTAAGAAAGAACTGACTTTTAGTTCACTTCACACATGTTTAAAGTGTTTTTTTCCCCCCATTTTTGAGGTTCGAATTCCGTTTTGTTGGTTTTTGTCTTAAAATGATTTTCCACTCTCCCTCCACGCAATTTGGGTTCACTTCCACTATATTCAACCTTCCCCATTTCTTAAGCCCATTAGCGTAGTTTAGTCTTAGCGTATAGCTCGAATGGGTTTGTAAGACGCGGTGTAAGTATAAGTATTAACTATTTCTATTCTGGCTTCATATGCATTATAATTTAACGTAAGACTTGAACAGGAAACACTATATCCCCCAAACGTTAATTTTCATGTGAATGGGTAACCCATATTTACTTCAATAGATACATTATCGGTCATGCCGGGAATCGAACTCCGTGACTTTAGCTCAATGAGACAGAGACGCTACATGCTGAGCATAAGGTGTCGGTATGGTTAAATACGTAATAATTTATATTTTTTAAATGTTGCATAGTGAAATCAATGTTATCACGGTCTTTGGCTTAGCTACTATCATAAATAATAACAACAAAAAGATCCTTTTTTTATATAAAGCTACCATTTTTAAAACATTTTTTTAACTATTGAAACAAAACTTTTCCTTTCGTTTTTTTTTAAGGTTATGTCCGCGACGACTCACCAAAGAAAAGTGAATCTTATCGGGGGGCTATAGGGTGTGGGGACAATATTATTGTGCCTTAATAATACAGTAGTTGGTTTACATTTTGGTGAGATGTACTGTTATTGAAGTGTGTAAGGTGCGCGCGCAAACTTTCTCTGGCCGCCTGGACCTACTTCGCCTTGCGCTACACGCGACAATCAACACGGCGCGATCATTTGAACGAGAAAACTCAGTGAGCCATGGCCCAAAAGTTCCTGGACGTCATTCCGTTGTCAGCTCGTCTGAATATATTATATATATATTTTTTCTCTCCATCCCGAGAGAAAAAGAATGACTAAATTTTAGTTTTAAAATATATTTAAAAATGTACTGTAGTTTTTAATTAAATTAGAGTTCTTAATTCAACATTTTTCGTTTTAATGATATTGTTTGTAATTAAACAGTAAATAAAAGTAAAATGTGCTAAAATTATGAGGTAAATTATTAGTGTCATTTAATAAAATGTAGATCAGGTAAAATGTATTTCACAAACTTTCCATTTTTTACCTTGGTGTTTGGTTTGATTTAGATATAGTTACCCATATTTCTTGAGTATACATTCATATTAATAGGAAAAGATTTCTACAGTAAAACACATTCCATAAATGTTTAACATCTTTAAAATATGGTCAAGCCGTCTAAAAAAACAATCATAAACTCAACGCTTTTGTTTTTTGTTTTGGGCACGTATATGCATTATTATCATAATATAAAAAACCAGTGAATATAAAAACAGTAGCCTTTCACGCTTGCTCAGAGACATCTCTTGTAGGATATAATCAGTCGGTTCAGAAAGTTCACGTTAAATACTCAATAAATTAAGTGACCAATCTTCATAGAAGAGCCTCCCTAAGTTAAAAAATCTACTACGTTTATTAACCACCCACTTAAAGTCTCCGGAATGGTCTAAGGAATCATCATCGTGTTAAACTTGGCCTACTGATGAAGGGGACATCGGGTTTATATCTCTGTCAGGTCTATTGAGGGTTGGTCTTTCCTAAATGGTTTCCAGATATCCTTCCACGCAAATGTGGATTGATTACCTCTAAATGCTTCCTTCTCATCCTTACCTCTATTAGAGTAATTATCATATATGCGTTTTAACCTGAACAGGTTGGTAACACGTTGGTGATTAAAAGTTTGTTTTTCATAATATTACGTAGAAATCTCCTTTCATGCATTCAGACGACAAATCCTGGGATCTGTAGCTTTCAATTTGATATATATATCAATATATATAAAAAATAACAATTTAGTTTAGAAAACGTTTTCAATATTGACCACAAAAATATATATTTGTTACCCTCCCAAAGGGCTATTCCAATGAAAAATGAACTAAAACAATAATATATTTGTCGAGGCAGTGTATTTTCCACATTTGAACACACACAGAACTAAATGTTATTTTTCCAAGCAGTTGTAATAACAATAATTGCTGTTGAAAGTGGTATTTCTTTCAACACTTTAGCGGAATTCTTGTAAAACGTTTGACCTTTCGACAAGAAATACGTTCTCTCTCTGTGGTAAATGCTCTTTTTACTTCAAACTCTTGAATCAACTAGAAGGTTAGCTCACTCGTAGCTTCAGTGGTGGCTCGTAGCTTAATTTAATGGGGTGTGCTCAGAAAATGTTTTGCCTTTGTTTTAAAATTGTGTAAAAGGTAAAATAACATGTATAAAGAAAAATTTAATTCAGGAACTTGATATATCTGTGCAAAAACTAACATTTTTTCCTTACTCAACTTAAATTGTTACATCTCAAGCTTGATCTTTCATCTAAAAATGAAATCATTCTTCTTGTTTTAATTAGCGCAAACAAAGTTCGATAAATTTTTCTTGATCTTGGATGACAATTGAGGAATTTTTCTCCATTGAAAGTACTGCAAGCGTATTTAGTCTTTCTGTTATATAAAAGAGAACCGAAAAAAATATTTGAATCAATAGAATAGCTGGAAGCAGAATAAGATATCTAAATTTACACTATTCTACACTTTATCACGTTCAAGAAGTGGTACATGGTTTTTTTAAGCACAACCACGTGAGTGAAAGGAACACTTTCCTTCCTCCATCACGCCAGTGACGCACTGCGAGGCAAACAGTGCTCTCTCTACCGGCAGTCCCACCTGATTCCCACCCACTTCTATGTGCGCATTCGCACAGCAGTCAAAACACCCGTCGTTGGCACCTTGTGAAGCGCCACAAGCTCATACAAATATTTTTGTATCTTTTCATAAATGGTGGATTATGGCTACTGAAGTACTGGACATTAAGCTTAAGGAATATATATTCTACTACAAAATTAAAGAAGGTAATTAAAAGAAAAAGGATTCATTATAATAAATGTTATCGATAATATCAAATGGAAAATAGGGGATGCTGCAGTTCCGCTGTCCTATTACGCGGAGCCGCCCATTGCTAGCTTATATTAGCATTATTATAAATATCATAACAATTTATATAGGAATGGTGTTTAGGAACTACATTTTTTTTTTGCATAGCCAAAACTGATGTAAATTCTCATTTATTGCTATAGGTAATGATTAATTATATAAATGTGACAAATGATACGTGAAATTAAATGCTAATAGCAATTTGTTCTTCTTTTATATGAAAAATTGGACTGTATCAACGCTCAGAGAATTAAGCATAGCCTTTTTTTATCAAACAATCACAGGATTTAGTAGGCCACGCGTCAACTCAAAGCTTCCCCCATTTGTTCGTTCTTGGGCAAAACTCCTTTACAAATCTTCTTCCAACCCTAGTTGCTTCATATCCTTGCTGGACGACATCTTTCCACCTAGGGACGCCCAAGTGGCGTGAATGGGCTTTCTTAAATGGTCTCATCCTGGGCTACCATGGCCAGCCCATCTAATTATATTCTCTTGCATATTTTGCACTGCATTCTGGTTGTTTCAATATCTCATATAGTTTTTTTTTTTCTGCACCCTATCTTCTCAAACTGGACCCATATTTTTCTCATAATCTTCCGGTTTAAATTATGTATTTTCTTAAAGTGTATCCCAATTTATCTAGAAATTTCTTAATTGAAGGGTTCTGATAGCCCTGAAATTAATTAATGCAACCTTTGCTTTTGGAAACAGAAAAAATACTATAATCTGCAGACGGTACCATTGACCTTTTGAAAGAAGAAATAAACATTGATTTTTTTATTGGACAACTAGCTCACCGACCGACGTCGTTCATGTCAAAAAGCTTTGGAATGGGAAGTCCCACAAACTTATCTTCTCTGGTAAGTTCTGGTGATTGCGTCACTTATTAAAGTGCACAGTTCCATGAGGACATCTTTATTTTTCAGTATGGCCACCAGAAACAGATAAGTTTGTGATACTAACAGTCCAATGTGTAATTTAAACAAAAAAAAATTAATATTAAAACGTATTTCAGAGTGGATCACTTTATTTATTTACAATAAATAATTACCGTGGAGTAAACAATATATTTGCATAAATGTTAATATACAGTTCTTATGTATTTTAATGTTCATAACTCTTAAACAACAACTAGTTACAATATTCATTTTGTATAATTTTCGTACAATGCAATACTTTGTTAATAATGTGTTAAAGAAAATGTATTTACATACAATTGTTCAATGCGGTGAAGTAAAAATACATGGGTTTTCATAGATCAATGCCAGCAAAACCTTTCAATGACTGAAATCATCATTCTGACACATTTCAAAAAAACAAGTCAAGGTTTTAGATGTAGGGTTTAACTGTTCGTTGTAAATGCGTTCTGTGCCGTGAAATATACTCTGTGACCATTTCTAAGTGTATGGCTATGTGAACAACATGGGGTGTCTTTCATGATTGAGAAAATAGAAAAAATGCGCCATATTGCTTCATTATGTAAACATATCGGCCATTTGGTATTGGGTAAACTTCGTCATTGTCATTCTCTGCACCAACTCCAATACGCCTGTCACTGTCCTTTGGTTACATATGTACAAAATGTATTTGATAGATTTCCACGAAATGTCTCAAGATTCCAACATTTTTTGATAATGTGCGCCGTGAAAGTCTATGATTAGGATCGGTTAATATGGAAAAATCTGCCGATTATAATTTCATTGTCTGTTTAGTAACTTTGACAACTGTTGATCTTCCGTTGTGTGCAGTCGTCGACGACGATACATTGATAACCATCATTCCGGTTTGTTTGTTTCTGCTTTACTAATGGCCCGTGGTTAACGCTTCGAACATTTACCATCCACCATACCCGGTGAATTTTGATTAAGTGTTCCACAGGGACCCTGAATAATGTTTTTTATAACTATTCATGCAAAACCTGGATTATATTCCATCACGGTAGGAGGGACTCTCTGATAGTCTTTTTTCCCTACCAATATCCTGACTATATAATAGATTTCTGGTAGGAAAAAGGGCCTTTCAGGAAAAACAATTCCTACGGTGATCAGACTCTTACTTGTAGATCAGGGATTCTGCAGTATACTTCCATCAACTTTCATTTGTGGATCTTATCTTCTCAAAAAACCAACCAAATTCAGGAATATGTGCATTGTGGCAATCCCCGTCATTTCTGCCACTCCACAGAATACATCCAGCAGCGCATCTCGCCAAACACGCTATGTTTCACATGAAGTCCATTAAGATTTCAACTTTTGTTTGAGACTCTTGCCGTAAATGTCATGGCGTCAATGGGTGATTGAACTGAGGAAATAACTCCAAAGTGTGATTTCTATCCACTGCGGATTTAAACGTGAATGTGATAAATAAATCCTGTGCTTGTGATCATAATGAAGAACCTACGACATGGCATCTTGAGCTTATTCCTACATATGTCGAGGACTTCTGATGTATTTTGCTGGTAGATATTGTCATCCGGCTGACATCTCTGCATTTCCACTCAGTATAATTCGCATCTTCGAAGGTGAATTACTCTTTAGAAAACGAGTTTGGTCTTCTCTGGTTCAACATGATGAATGTCAATCGCTCTGTTTCAATTTTTAAATACATTATCAACAGCATATATTGGTGAAATAATCATCTGATATTTCAAGATGTGATTGTCTTCTTTTCTCGAAACCATCCAGGCGGTTATGAATAATAGTTCTTTGAAACTGAATTTTTGGTTGATTTCGGCACCTGTAAATAAGTTCATGTTTTATATGACAGTGATTGCACTTGCATTAATACATATAATAGCTGATAATAAAAATCTCCATTGCTAAACCAAATTTTGTAATTGCCTGTAGGTGGATTCTATCAATCTTGATAGAGAAGTGATAACCATCTTCACCTTGCCAAAAACTGTTGGGATATTGTATGTAGCGCATCATATGAGCGGTTTGTTTGATAAAACGCTGTAATCATCATTCCGGCGATGTAAAACATTATCAATGGGCTTCCAAATTTTTTCTCCAACCTATAACAATGGCAACTTCATCCATTGTTGGTGCATTGACACGTCTTGCATATTGTCCCACAGGAGGTTTATAGCTCTGATTTCAATTTTGTGATTATCATAGTGCGTTGCTTGAACATGCATCAACTGATTTGTTGATATTTTTGACAGTTAAAATGACAAAATAGTTAAAATTTAGAACAAATAAATGTGAGGGGAGAGAACGAAAAAAAAGTTTGGAATATAAATTATTTTTTATATACTAATACTATTACTAATTTTTTTGATGACGTGGACTACTTAATATGCAATATACTGAAATAGTATATAAACTATATAAGTGTCCATTTTTATTATTTTATTGCTATTATTTTAAAGTAATAAACTCCACTCAGTATATAACTAGACTGTATAGTTTCCAGTTACTATAGTTTTAATATTAATATGTTGATAACAAAACTTATTGGTACTCACCATGTTTGCGAAAACTTTTGCAGGAATAGGTTTTTCTCTAATAAAACTATCCTTGTATGATGTAGTATATAAAGATTATAATCATTCATTAGGGAGACTTAACTTCTCCAATGGGCCCAAGTTTCTACTTAGGCATAGGGCCCCCAAAAAGTGTTAATCTCGTGCTAATTGTACGCTCTCTAGGTTGGTTCTTGTACAGATGTCCTTTTCCGTTTCGAGCAGGCCGCTCGACGAAGACTATAATTTAACCCCGTGTGGGCCACCATTTTATTGTTCGTGAACTCTTTATTGTCTGTTTGTTTGCCTCATGACCCAGATTTTTTAGCTTTTTCACTTTCTTATTTTCATTTTCTCCTATTTTTCATGTTTTTTAATTTCTTTCGTTCTTCTCGACCAGGACATACGTACATTAAATCATAGGCTACACACAATAGTTTTATGTCTGTACCGGAAACTGAGCCCAAATCTTCCGAAGTATCGAACCAGTTAAGGTTGAGACAAATCCATTATAAAACGTATCTACTCAGTTTTCCTATGTTCTACATTAAGTTTTTACGTACAGTCGCCATGCCGGAAGTCGGGTCACGTGACTTGTGTGTATTTGTGCTAGTAGAAATAGAAGTTATCGTTCAGCCCCGAAGACGCATTCTTGGGTCTTTACATGTCTGAAATTTCCCTACACGAGAAACTTTCTGGCGGAGGAAAGTGGTTTCAATGGTGAACGGTTGGTCGCATTCTCTTGTAGGTTTCATCAGAAGGTGTTAATCTAGGACCCCTCTCCCCCTCATCTCCTCGGCCACCCTTATGCCCCCACAGCCGCTGTGACCGGATATAGGACGACCTACACACAAAGGTATTGCCATCTTCGGGGGACAAAACAAAGGTGTTATTGCCGGGATAAGAACCTTACCCATATTTTTATTATGATTATGTGGGGTTTTTTTTGTGGAGAGGGTCGGGGAGTGGGGGATCGGGTTACTACCTAAGGTGACTCTTGGGGAAGAGAAGTCACCTAAATGGCAAAAAATAAGAAAAATAATCCCCTTTGAGCATCTATTTAAGTGCTATCTATTTTTAAAAACATAAATTGGTTTATAGGTGGTTTGTGAATTAATTAAGCCGATAATAGCTACTTGTCTAGAAATGTAAAGATGCATTTTTTAATAAAATATTTACTAGCCCATTCCCCTTGTTACAGCCTTGGCTGGGATACTACTAATCCAATATAGATATGTCTTAAATTGTTTAGAATAGGTATTGTGCCAGTATTTCAGCTTTTTTTTAGCTCTGTGTCCATTACTACCCGAAGCCCAATTTGATGTGATTACGTACAGGAGTGCACCGACATAAAAATTACGTACCGAGTCATACGATGTGATATAATTATCAGGATCGCATGATCGCGCTTGTCGTGTTGCGCTCGAATGCAGAGTACGGGGAGAGCGAGGTTCGAAATCTCGGTCGGGTTGAACTGGGGGTGGGGGTTCCTAAATGGTTTTCAACTCTCCCTCCACGCAAATGTGGGTTCACTTCTCTAATTCAACCTTCAGGTTCGAAGCCATTAGGTACTTAAAGCGTATAACCCGAAACGGTGTAGTAAGACGTTGGTGCTTAAATATTATTTATTATTAATTATTCAGGTATGCGCCAACAAGTTTTCAATTATTATTGATTCAGTAGAAAATTAGAATTGTGTTCCATAAGTGATTATTTTATTTAGTATTATATGTAGAGAGTGTTTATCATTATTTTACCCATTTACTTGACCTTCGGGAATAACAATTCTCTATTTGGGAAAATGTATTAGTTTTGTTTGCTTGACTTTATTTGCATACGTTATTTGATTATTTAGTGTAATATAATAATTTAATTGAGATCATCCATATTTAAAACTTTGGAAAATATAACCACATTTAATTTTAGATTTAGGTTTTTTTCCTTAGTTTTCATCCAAATCAAACTTATTCTTATTGTCAGGGCTGACAAAAGAATCTATGGGTAAAGATCTATTTCTATAAATTCTTGTGTCTGGAAGGAGGTGTATTTTTATTTAATTATTACAGCAAATTCTGTCTGACCCTTTTAAAACAGAGGTAAGCAGGCCATTTGAAGGTTATTTTTCATTCTTCATCCGGAAATACATTTTATATATTGATTTTTACTTATAGGCTGGTTCGGTAAAATAAAAATCTATTTTTCCTCTTCACCCTTCCGTTGAAACCCTGTTCATTAGCCCTATGTTAGTTTCGTAAGCTTGACATAAGGACAGATACTATTAGTGACCTCATCATTCCCATTGACGCTCAACATTAATATGGTCTAGCTAACTACATATTTGTGATTTGTAGCATACAAGGGACAGTAAGTGTTGACTTTCGCTTGCTTTCAACGAATGTAAAATCAGAATATACAAAACGATAATGGTTATTTGGGTGTGAAAACTTGGTCTCTCACTTTACATGACGATAACTAATTTAGGGTCGTTCGAAAACAAATAATGCTTAGTAAGATTATTTTTTCGAAAAAGGGTAAGAGAGGTTGGTTCCTCCAAGACCTTGTTAGGATAATCAAGTACTCTGTAGACTACGGTGGACAGGTACTTGCAACACGAATGGCGAGAATAAAGAACCTTGTTCAGGGCACTGACTGGCAAACCAAAGGGAAGCGACCTTGGGAAGATCCAGGTGCAGTGGGGGGTATAAACAGTAGAAGGTAGCTGAAATAAATCGGTTTAAATGAGGTAGACTGGATAGAACTAGATCAAGATAGGGATAATATGTAATAAGGTGGACTAATAGAACTAGCTCAAGATTTATTAGGGATAGTGTACAATGAGGTAGACTGCCCCCCCGGATAGAACAGCTCTTAGATAAGTATAGGGTGAATGAGGTGGACTGGATAGAAATAGTCATGATATGGGATAGGGTTATAAATGAGGTAGACTGGATAGAACTATCTCAAATATAGGGAGGATAGGTTAAATTAAGTCGACTGATAGAACCAGTCTAGATAGGTATAGGGTTGTTTGAATGAGGTGGACTGGATATAACTACGCTCAAGATAGGGATAATGTGTAATGAGGTGGACTGGATATAACTAGATCAATTGGTAGGACTAATGTGTAATAAGGTTCGACTAGATAGAAAACTAGCGCAAGATAGGATTAGGGTACAATGAGAGGTGGACGGAATAGAACCAGCTCTAGATAAGTTAACTAGGGTGAATGAGGTGGACTGGATAGAACTAGCTCAAGATAGGGACATAGGGTTAAAATGAGGTAGAATGGATAGAAATATCTCATATATAGGGGAAGAGGGTAAATTAGATGGACCTGAATAGAAACCCAGCTCTTAGATAGGTATAAGGTGTTGTACATGAGGTGGGGATTGGATATAACTAGAGCATGGGTATGGGGTATTGGTATAATAAGGTGGACTAGATAGAAACTAGCTCAAGATTGGGATAGGGTTCAAAATGAGGTAGACTGGATAGAACAGCTCCAGATAGGATTGGGTTATAATGAGGTGGACTGGTTTAGAACTAGCTCAAGATAGTGATAATGTGTAATGAGTTGGACTGGGTAGAACTTAGATCAAGGTAGGATAGGTGGGTTCTTATTTTGTGGGGGTCGAGTCCCTAATACCATAGAGTAATAAGTGATTATGAAAAGTAAGTAAAACGCACGTGACACAGCTCTAGCATGAAATCCATTATTTACTTGATAAACAATATAATTCTGTTACTCTGGTTAAAATTACTAG
>JBCFYV010008871.1:0-46192 GCA_039000515.1 Timema cristinae | reverse complement strand
TCATTGAGAACGAAACGTTCCTACATTGCTTGGTCTTAAATGCGCTAACGAAAGGGCTCCCGTTCTTGCTTTGAGTCTTTGAGACATTTTGAAGGAATTTTTTTCTTAGGGTCAGGGAGCACTTGCTTGGCAAGGAGTATGGTGTAGTTCATGGTACATGGCATACATAATTGAATTATGCTTTTATTTATGTTCGTATAGTGTTATAAAATTGGTTAAATGTTCTCAGAATGGTTTTTAGTTGTCAATAGTATTTACTACAAATAAATAATTTAAGATACTTTTTATAAAATAATAAATTTTTTCCTAGCGTACCAGAAAAATTAAGTTATTTTCGTTAAATTTTAGTTTAAAAAAAAATATTTTTTTTCGATGTATCTACTATCAATTATTATGCGTATAAGCCGAAGGCTATAAGATATGGTGCTTAAATAAACCATCAACTATTAGGTAATTTTCTAGATATTTAATTCATTAATTTTATAAGTGACACAAATGGAATGAGGTACTTTTTTTGTTGGAAACCAACAACATGTGAACAGAGTGTACACTCAAAATTGAGAATATGCAGTTACAGAGTGCATAGTTGAAATTTAGGAATAGTATCATCTTAAGGCAGCCCCTAGCTTACGATTACATTCCTAGTCTTGAAAAAACAATGATTTTGTATGACCATGAAAATTCCGTTAGGGTTTAAACGGCGGTTCATGACCGGAGTTCATGCAGGGACAAACCTGATTGACTATCAGAACAGTTGTGTCCGGTACTTCATCAGAGGGTGTTGTCAAACTAAAGGCCTCTGCATGGTTCAGGAATATACTAAGGGGATGGTTAGTTTACCAGGAACAGATACCATATTAAGTAGCTCGTTTTAAATAATTGTATCCCTTCTTAGTTTTTGTAATATGCAGGGAAATATCTCAAAAAACTTCTTGATATTTAACTAGTTAGTTTTTGCATTGTTTATATTATGGTCACGACTAAAAAGAAAACCCCAACTTCAAAACAAATAATTGTTTTTATTTCTAAAAAAAATTTTAAATAATTCTCTTCACTTTGTTTTAGCATGGAGAAGAGTTTTTCATGATATGTTTTATAAGCAAATTTAATATTATCTTTTGTCACGACAAAACAGGGGGCCCTTTATTTTTTCCCTAATCCCAAAAGTAAAAAAAAAATGTGTTCAACTTACCAGAAGATTATACGCTCTGGTTTGTTTCCAAATAGGGGAAAAACTGCTTTTCTACCCCGATGCTTGGGGGGGGAAATTTGGGGTTTTTTGCCGGTTTTTCCTGAACTGAACAATGAGGTGTTTCAGTACCCTGCTTTTCCCCCCGGGGAAAGCACGTGGAAATACTAAATTGACTCGGCGGACTGTAAAATTCTGAAATCTCCCGATATGGATTTGACTCCCCTGCCCCCGGCGAGGGGGTGACTGCTCCCCCGGTTTTGAAAGGTTTTGGCCCAATGTGTGTAAAATGAATATGTATTTGTCTAATTGATGGTCAGCCCGATCGATGACTCGATGGGTCGTTGGTAAAAACCCCAAGCCAAAAGTTCATTTATAGTAAGTACCCATAATTGGGGTTTTTAAACCCCAAAAATAACTAAGTTATATTGTTTTTTGATTTACCAAAAATCTTTTAAAATAAAATTTTTAAATAATTGTTGGCTTTTCTAGATTTGAAAAATTTTTAAAAAATTTCCCCCAATAAATCCTTTTAAAACAAATTTTTCTCACCCCAAATTAAATCATGAATTTGAGTAAAAATATAAGTCGAAAAAATTTCCCAATTTTGGGTTTTACACGTAGAAAATTTTATGGAAACCCGATTTTTTAAATGTAGAAGTGTAAAGTCTCCCTTTTCTTTTTAGGGGTTTAGAAACATTAAGTAATAAAAAAATTTTTTATTTCCCCAAACGTCATATTTTAATGATTTAAAGCTTTTCATAAATGAAAAAGCTTATAAGTCAGAGAGTTATTTTAAAACATTTTTGGGAAATGGTGATACATAAAAACCTAAAGAGGTTAAACCCCAAAATATTTAACCCAAAGTAAGGAGTATCGAAAAACCTGATCCCCTTTCCTTTGAGAGTGGAAATAGGGAGGGGAAAAGCAGAAGTATTACTGTAGATTCTCCCCCCACTATAAAAAAGATGTATAATTTGTCAAAACACGGTGTTTTAAAACCAAACGAAAATTGTTAAGGGATATTTTCTTGAAAATTTTTAACTAAGGGTTTAAATGAGTGAGTTGATGTGTGTAGGCTTTTTGAAGAGTTGAAAAAATTCAAAAGCCCACTATTTTGGCCCCCGGGGTTGATTGGATAAAAGTATTTTTAAAAAAAATTTAAGATTTTATTGGTATTCCAGTAAACCCGAAAATATGTAAAAATTTTAGTAAATGTAGGGTTTTCTTCATTTCCCCCAAAATTCCCCCACCCCAATGCAAGGATTTTTAAAAAGGGGGAAATTTTGGGGTGCCATGTTTAATATTTTCCCGGGGCCCTTTTAAAAAAAGAAAACTGTGAAATCTAAATATGTTTTTCATTTGGGCAAGTTAATAAGGATGTAAGCAAAGGGGGGTTTTTTTTAAAAGCCATATTTTAAATTTTAAATTTTTGAAAAGGTAGTTCATTTCCATATTTTCTTTTGATTGTTGGGGAAAAAAAAAACCCAAAAGGAATAGTTTAGTTTTTACCCGCTTCCCCGTGTTATTTAGAAGTTTTCTATTTTTTTTCCCCTGGGGGGGGCCTTTTTTTACCATGACAGGGAATTTCGTTTTTTTAAAGAATAACTTAAAAATTCTATTGGTTTAAAAAATAAAAGGTTTTGGATGATCGGAGTTCCAATTTTTCCCCGCCACAAGATTATACCCGGCCCCTTTCCCCGATTTTTTTCCAAAACAATTATTGTTTATTTCATTATTTATCAATAACGTTTTTTGGCTTGCCCAGTTTCTGTATTACGTATGCCCTCCCCCCCCTAAACTTTAAAAACCCCCAACCCGGTTGTTGTGGAAAAGGGAAAAACCCTTTCATTTTCGTGCAGGCCCCATTCCTTACCCCACAACAGAAGGACATTTTTGGGTATTTCCCAAGTCTCCCCAGGGGTTATCAAAAAAAAGTTTAAAATATGTTCCAAATTTTTTTTAAAAATTAATTTTTTTGGATTAAATTTTTTAAAATTTTTAATTTATTCATATAAATTGATTTTTTTTCACGAGAAAAAACCCCGCCAATCCTTTTTTAAACCCACTGAAGGGGTTTGGAAAAGTGGCTTTTTTTTAGCCCCTGACTGGCATTTGACTTAAATTTTAAAATTTTTAAAAATTTGAAACAAATTTTTTTTTGTCTATTTCCCCCTTTTCAAGGTTTTTTGGGCAAAAAATTTTTATTGAAGAAAGGTAAACTTTCCCTTTGGCCCCGCAAAAAAGGGGGAAAATTATTAAGTGGCCCAACTTTGCAAAAAGTTTTTTAGACCCCTGCATGATGAAAATTGAAAATACCCAAACTATGTCACAGTGAAGATGGTAAAATCAAAAAAGATAAAAAATTTGGGGACAAAGGGTGACGTTTTTTAAAAAGGTACCCATATTAGATGATTAAAAAACAAAGAGTCCAAAGTCTTTTTTGGGAAAAATAAAAAATTTGCTCTTTTTTTATAAAAGTAATTCAAGAAAATGGATACGGGTGTTTTAAAAGTTTAAATTTTCGTAGCTGTGTTGTGAAAATACTTTTGTTTTTGGGGAAAGGTAAGTTAAAACACTTTTTGATGAATGGATCCCGATCAAAAGCTTATAGTTTCTATACATTAAAAAAAATTGAAAATTAAAAAGCTTGTGAAAGTTGAGAAGGGAAGTATGGTTTTTTTTTTGAAATTATTTACAACGTTGTTTGTGCCATCGAAAGTCATGAATAAATTTTTTTTTTTATTAAACCAAAGGGTAATAACGTTTTTGTGTTGTTCATTTTGGGGAACAAAATATTACCCCAGAAATTTTTCATTTCCGTGTTTAATTTTGAAATTAATATTTTCACAAAACCTTGTATTTTTAATTTCTGAGATTTTTGGGTTGTAGGGCTTTTTAAAAATTTAAAATTTTAATAACCATTTTCACATTAGGTGTAAAAAATTTTTGGTTGGGCTTTTTATCATTTAAAATTGTAAAGATAATTTGATAAAGAAACCAAGCTAAAAGTTTTTAAAATGTTTAAAAATATTATAAAAATTATAAAAAATATTTTTCTCTGAGATTTTATCCTTTAAAAAACAATGCCTCATACAAAATTAAAACGGAAAATTTTTCTTTAAAAGGGAGGTAAAATGTAACAGTTTTTTTTGAAAACCCCCAAAAGTAGTAATTTTGAAAATTAAATTTCCTTTTTCTAAACCAAAAATTTCCTTTTTACAAGGTGAAATTTTTTGGTTCAAAAAATTTCCAAAATGCATTTTTCAAAATTGTTAGTAACTTTTAAAAAAAAAATTTGGAATAACAAATTACTATCAAAAAACTCCCATTAATTGAATGGTAGAAAAAAAAATTTAAAATGTAAAATGGTTCTTTAAAAAAATTTTTAAAATTTAAAAAAAATTAAAAAACTTTCTAACCATTACCTTGCCAAAGGAAGACAGACATACATCATGGGAAATTTTAAAATTTTTAAAATCAATTTTAGAGTTCCGTTAATTTCCGTAAGATCGGCATGATAATCTCGAGTTTTATTTTTTCAAGATCACAATATTTTTCTTTTTTTTGAAAAAATAAAAATAAAATTAAAGTTGTGTAAATGCATCTTCGGATCTTTAAATTTTACTTATTTTTAAATTTAATTTTTTCCTTAAAAAAGGAACGAAAAGATGAATGACAAGTTTGTCCCTTTAACTTATGAATTGTAAAGATTTGAAATCAAATGAAAATTTTAAGCTTATTAATTTTATACACGTGTTAAAATTGTTTTTAAAAAATATGTTATTATCAAATGATTAAGTTTTGAATAGTACAATTATTAAAATTGTGGAAAAAAAAAGCCCCCAAAAAAAAACCCAAAGAGTTTCCCCGTTCCCCTTCTAAATTCCCCACGTGACCACACACATGCCAACATATGGTATCCCCTAATTACTACGGTTTTTTTATTTGACAAATTTTGTTCCCCCTCCGTAAGTCCAAAGATCCGTTTTCCCCACGCCATGTCTCTTTTATTCCCCTCCCTTCCCCGTTTATAAAGGCCGATCTCTTTTCCTTGTTCCCGGGGGAAATTTTAAAAAAGGGTGGGGTTTTTTTCCCTCGTCCCATACGGGTATTTGAGCCCCCTGGAAGTTTGGTTTTAAACCCCAAAAAGGGGAAACAGGAAGCTGAAACGGGGGGGAGAAAAGGAAGGATTTAAAGGAGAAGGGGGGGGGGTTGGTTGGGGGGGATGGGGAGAGGGGTCCCCAAAGGAAAAGATATAGAGTAAGCAAATTTGATTTTCTGCATTTTTGAAAAAAGAGTTTATATGTAACCTTTCTCTCAGTTTAAAGAATCATCGATATTAAGAGAAAAACGAGGAAGAATAGATAGTGTAAGAGAAAAACTGGAAAAAAAAGTATACGGCGAAAAAAAAAAAAGACGATGAGAAAATATAGAAAAAATAAAAGGAAGACGAAAGGTAAAAAGGAAGCATGAAGGCTGTTTAAAATAAATGACGCAATGAAAGTTAGTTGGATTTTCTTGCGGAAATTAAAAGGGGGAAAATCTTTTTAATTTTTTTTTATTGCAGTCCTTTTGTTATTTGAACGAGGTTTGAAGTGGCCCCAAAATTTTTTAGATGTTTTTTAAAAAAAAAATGTTTTTTTCTATCTTTAAAAAAACCCCAAAAGTTTAGGTTAAAGTGAAAATTTTTTTTTTAACCCAAAAAATTTTTTTTGTCATTCGAAGTGGGAAAAAAATTTATTAAATTTTTTTAAATTTTTTAAAAAAAAAATATCCAAAAAATTTTCCCCAATTTAAAATTTTTTTTTTTTTCCCCCTTTCCCCTTTGAAAAGGGATGACTTTTTTTTGGGGGTTGGGTTTTGGGGTTTGGGGGTTTTGTTTGAAAGTATAATTTTTTAAAAGTTTTGGGGTTTAAAAAAAAGTTTTTTATTTCCCCCAAAGCAAATTCAAGTGCAAAAATTGGTTTTTATCCTTAGAAGAGTATATTGTAAGGGGCAGATACCTGGTAGATAAAAATTTAGGGGCGGACCCCCGAAACCTAAAATTTTTTTATATTTTTTAAAAAAAGGGGAAATAAATTTTTTATATTTACAAAAAAATTCGTTTTGAAAATTTTTTGTTTAAAAAAGGGGGTTTTTAAGATAAAAGACATAAATTAACTTTTTCTTAGTCTTATCTTAATGGTGTCGTTTATCATACGTGTTCTCAGTAGTAAGTTGTTTCCCCCTTTTTTAGATAATTTATTATTTTTTTTTGGGGGAAAACCCAAAAAAAGGGGGCCAAACCAGAACCTTTTGGTTGGTAGCGGTTTTTTTTAAAACCCTTTTTTTGGGGGAAGAATCTCCCCCCAAAAATCATATCTCATCATTTAAAAAAAGTTTGTTATGGACGGTAGTATTAGCTACATATGAATAAAAATTTTAAAAAATTTTTCCCGGGGGGTTTAAATAAATCAGCAATATTTAAGGTCCCGGTTTTTTTTTTAAATTTAAAGATATGCGAAAAACCCCGACTAAAAAACCCCATTTTTAAAATAACATGTTTTTTTAAAAAAATTAAAAAAAAAATTTCCCCAAAATTTTAAAAATATCATAAAGTTAAAAATTTTTTTTTAAAATTAAAAACACAAAAAATTTTTTCCAAAATTTTGGTTTATTTTTTTATTAGTAAGGGTTTTTTTTATAATAATAAAAAAATTTTAATAATAAAAATTAAAAAAAATTTTTAAAATACAAAAATTTCAAAAATAGAAACAAAGAAAAACCCAAAAATACAAACCGTATTTTATTTAAAAATTATTTGAGTATTAATTAATTAAATTTAATTTTAATGGGGAAAAAAATTTAAAACCCAAAAGAAAAAAATTGTTTTTTTTAAACTTAAAATTTTTAATTTGGGAAAAATAATAGTATTAAATTAAAATTTTTGCCCCCTCGGTGGTCGGGGAAAAAAAAATTTTTTGATCAGCCCCCGATTTTTGGGGGGGTTTTGGGAAACCCCCGCGGGAAAACAAACGAAAGAAACCCGGGGGGAAATTTCCCTTTTTGGAAAAAGGGGTAAACCCAAAAGAAAAATTTTTAAACCAGAAAAAAACCCCGGGAATTTTTTAAGGGGAAAAACCCCCAAAATTCCGGGCAAATTTTGGTGGCCCCTTTTTCCCCAAAACCATGAAATTTCCTGTGGGGGTTTAAAACCGTCGGTTCGAAAGGGTTTTTAAAATATTAAAAAAAAAAAAAATTTAATTTTTTTAAAATTTTTTTTTAACCCCCCACTAAAAACATAAATTTTGTGTTCTTTAAAAAAAATTTGTAAAAATGGGGGAGTGACCCCCAATTCCGTTACCCAAGAGCAAAAAACCCCCCGGGAAAATTTTTCCCCGGGGAAATTAAAAGAGCAAATTTAAAAACTGTGGGGGGAAAATTTGTTTTCCCCCCCAGAAAAATACTGAAAAAGTAGGGGAGGGGGAAAAAAAAATTTGTGATGAGTATTTTAACCCCACGAGGAAAACAAGGAGGAATGAAGCTATCCGGGGAGAGTATGGATACGGGGGACAGGGAGTTTTAAAAGGGAAAGAACAGAGATGGTAGGGAGCTAAAATGAGTGTGAAAAAAGGGGAAAAAGGGAAAAAGGAAAAAAAAAAAGGGAAAAAAAAATAGTGTAAGAAAGGGGGAAAGGGATCGGCATTTTAAAAAAAAAAAGGGCCAAAGGGGGAAAAAAATTGAGAGTGATGATTTAAATGGGGAAATTTTTTAAAACCAACTCCCCCCCGGTCACGGGGGGAAAACCCCCTTACACTTTAAAAATATGTAGAAAAACCCCCTTATGTATGATTCCCCCATCGAGGGGGGTGTTTTTAAAATTCACAACTCAATAAAAAAAAATAAACTTGCTTACCCGAATTTTTCCCCGAACCCACTGGGGGGGGGAAAAATTGTTTCGTTTTTTAAATGGAAAAATTTAAATTTAATATCCATTTTAAAAAAACCCCGCATTAAGTATTAAATACATCTTTTAAATCTATAGGATTATTTTTTTAAAAAATCAAGCTTGGGCATATTTTTAAAAATTAAAAACCCTTAAAAAAATTTTCGCCCCAAAGGGGGTTTTAAAAATTTGATATAGTTTAGGGAAGGTTTTAAAACGCGGGGCCCCCCCCGGGGGTGTATTTGGGGAACGCGTAGCCCCTGTAGAGCTCGACTGATGGGAGGGGAGTCGAGGTTGCTCTGGGGGGAATGGGGGGGGCGGGTTTTTCCCCTTCCCTTACGAATTTTGGGGGGTTTATTAATTAAATTTTAAAATTTTAATTTATAACCCAAAATTGGGGGTAATTAGTACTTAAACCCCTAAAACCCCAAAAAAGGGTAGTAAGCTTGGTGCAAATAAAAAATTTAAAAATAATAATAATAATAAAAAATTAAAAAAAATAATAATAATAATAATTAAAAATAAAAAAAGCGTGTTTAAATTTTAAAAGGAAAAAAAAAAGTTGGAAAAACCAAAAATTTTTTCCCCCCAAAAAGGGGTTTGGGGGGGGGGGGGAGGGGGGGTTTTTAGTGGAAAGGGTTTTTCCTTTTTTGAAAACCCTTATCCCCCCCCCCCCCCTTCCCAAAACCCCCCCCGGAATCCCCCCAAAAACATTCAATTGGGAGTATTCAACCACTTCCCCTTTAATTTTTGGGAAAATTTAAAGACGACAAAAAGGGGGGAACCCGGTTTAGTTTTTTTTTTAACTTTTTTTTTTTATGTCTCATGGCATAATGGGCCAGCGTCCCCAAAGCTGGTATTATGGAAAAAAAATTAATTTTTTTTTAATGTTTTTAAAAAAATTAAAAAAATTGAATATTGTTGTTCCAAATGATAAAAAAAAAAATAAAGAATAAATTTTAAAATTACTTTTTTTTAGCTGAAAAAATTTTTTTTAAAATTCAAAAACTTTTTTAAAATTCGGTGTTTAAATTTCGGGTTTTTTTTGGGGTTTTTTGGGGAAAAAACCTTTGATAAAAAATTTTATACAATGTTTTAATACCCAAAAACCCCTTTTTAAAAAAAAGAAAGGGATATTTATTGAAAAAAATTAAAAATTAAAAGGGAAAAATGTAAAGAAGTTAATTTTTAAAAACCCCCCCTTTTCTTCTTTTTTTTTTTTTTTTTGGGCTTTTTTGTTTTTAAAACCCCCAATCTTATTTAGGCTTAAAAGCCCCCTGGAAAAATTTATAAAAACCCCCTTGGTTTGAAAATTTTTTGGGGGAAAAACCCCTTTTTTATTTTTTTTCCCCTTTTTTTTTGGGTTTAAAAATTTTTGGGGGAAAAATTTTATGATAATATTTGTTTAGCCGGTTCTTGAAAAATTTTTTAAAAAAAAAAATTTTTGGGGGGTTTTTTTAAAAAACAAAATATGTTTGTTCCTTTAAATTTTTTTATTTTTTTAAAATTTTTTATTATTTTAATTTTAATATTTTATTATTTATTTTTTTTAAAAAAAGATTAAAAAAATTTTTTAAAAAAATTTTTTGGGGTTGTCTTATCAAGGGGAAAATTTTTAAAAGAATTTTTTAAATATATTTTTTTAAAAAATATCACTAAAATGAAGAAAATTGGTTATTTTTTTTAAAAGAATACATTTGGGGTTTTAATTTTAATTCACTAAGAACTATTTATTTTTTGGGGTTTTTTAAGGGGGAAGGGGTTTAAAAATTTTAAAGGGGAAAAAAAAAAACAAAAATTTAAAAAAGGGGAAGGGGGAAAAATTTTTTTTTTTAAAATCCCCCAAAATTTTTTGGTTTTTTGAATTTTGGGGGCTCTAGATATGACTGGTACTTATAAGTTTCAAATTTTTTAAAGGGGGGGGGAAAACCCCCATTGGCGTTTGCGGGGGAATGACGGGGTTAAAATCCCCCCCGGTTTCCCCAGGTTCCCGTTCGTCAGTTTTTTCCAGTGGTATATTTAAATTTTTGTAAAATTGTTTTGGGGGCCGGGTGTTTCTTTTAAAAAAAACCAAAAGATTGGGGGGGGTTTTGTTTTGAATTAAAGCTAACTTGAATCAAAAAAAAATGTTTTTTGGAAAATTTTTAAAATTGTACACAGGGGGTTATTTTAAAAAATTTTACATAAAAGGGGGTTTTGTTTTTTTGTGAAAACCATTTATCTAAACTTTTAAAGGGGAGGTTGACAAAAAAAACTCTTTTTGTGGGTTATCTCGGTGTTACCCCCCCCCACTCTGCGGGTTTTTTAATGCTAGGGTAACCACGTTCACTTTTTTGCGGGTGTTATCTCGGGGGGTTTTAAAAATGCCAGGGGCCCCCCTCCAAAAACCCCTGCACCACCCTTTTGGGGAAAATTTTTCCCCTTTTTTTAAAAAAAACCCAAGGTCCAAGGCGCTTTCTTTTTAAAAAAATTTTTGGGAACTGTTTGGGGGAGTTTTTTTTAAAATTGTCTTGTTCTTTATGCTAGATTGTTTTTTTTTTAAAAATTGGTAATACTAAAAAAAAAAATTACAAGTTCCCCCTTTATTTTATAACGTGCCCCCAAGGGGGGTTTTTTTGGGGCCCCCCTTCACTAAAATTAATACCCCCTTTTGAAAAAGGGTTAACAAAATTATGTTAGCTTCAGATAAAGTCATAAAAGGGTTTTACGGGAATTTTTTGGGGGAAAAACAATTTTTCCCCCCAATTAATTAAAAAATTTTTTTTTTTTTAAAAAATTTCCTGTATTTTAATCAACGGGGAAAAAATTTTAAAAATCAAAAATCCCCCCTTTTTTAAAACATTGTTTTTACTTTCAAAATTAAAAAAAAGATCAATTTTTTAAATTTAAATTTGGGGGAAAAAAAAAAGGAAAAAGAATTTCGATGGTTAAAAATTTTTTAAAAATTCCCCCTTTTTTTGTTGAGGGTAAAATATGGGGCGGGGGGTCATGTACAGTGTTTTTAATTGCTAATGTTGAATTTCCGGGGAAAAAATTTTAAGTTTTAAAAAATTTCCCCAAAAGGGTTGAATGTTCCGGGGAAAAATTTTCTAGTTTTTCTTAATCTGTAATGCTTTTTTCCCCGGGGGCCAAAATTTATTTTTTTTCAAATCTAAAATTTTCGGGGGGGTTTTTGGGGGGGTCTTTTTTAAATAGTGTCTCATAATTGATAATGTTGTTTTCCCCGGGGGCCAAATTAATAGTTTTTTCATAATCAAAAATGTTGAATTGAAGGGGCCCATTTTAATAGTTTTTATAATCTGTTAATGTTGAATATTCCAGGGGAATCTCTTTTTGAAAAAAAATCTTTTAAATTTTTTGAATGTTCCAGGGGAAAAATTACTAGTTTTTTTTAAATTTAAAAAAAATTTGGGGAATTTTTCCCCAGGGGCATATTATAGTGTTTCTAATTGATAATGTTAAATTTTTCCCCAAAAAGGGCCCAAAATTTAAAGGTTTTTTCCCTTAAAAAAAACCCTGAAATTTTTTCCGGGGGCCAAAATTTCTACTAGTTTTTATAATCTGAAAATTTTTGAATGGGGGGGGCCCAATTACTTTTTTTCCCCATAATCTGATAATGAAAAATATTCCAGGGAAAAAAAATCAAAAGGGCCCCCATAATTAAAAATGTTGAATATTCCGGGTAATCTATTTTTTAAACCCAAAAAATTGATAATGTAAATTTTTCCCCGGGGCCTTACTATTTTATAAACTGATAATGTTAAAAACCCCCGGGGCCCCAATCTATAGAAAAACCCAAAATTCAAAAAAATTTTTAAAATCCCCCGGGGGGCCAATTTTGGGGGTTTTTTTCATAATTGTAAGGGTGAATGCCCGGGGGCCAATTACTGGGGCCCCCTAATCGATAATGTTGAATATTCCGGGGGGCCAATTTTTTTTTAAAAAAACCATCTTAATAAAAATTTTGGGGGGGGCCCAAATCTCTATTTTTTAAAAAAAAAATTTTTTAAATTTCCCCCCCCCATTACTTTGTTTCAAATTTTAATGTTGGGGGTTCCGGGGGGAAATTTTAAAACTATTTTTTCATAATTGAAAAAAAAAAAAATTTTTACAGGGGTCTTTTACTGTTTTTAAAAATCAAAAATTTTTAATTTTTCCGGGCCCCCAAAAATATAGGGGTTTTATAACTGATGGGGGAAAAAAGGGGGGGGCCCCAATATACTAGTTTTTAAAAATTTTTCTGTAATGTGTTTTTCCCCGGGGGCTTTTTTAAAAATTTTTAAAAATTTTGCTAAAAGTTGAATATTCCGGGTATTTAAAAAGTGTTTCATAATCAGATGGGGGTTTAAAGGGGTTCGGGGGCCCAAAACCCCCCTTTTTTTTTAAAAATTGATAAAAGGGGGGCCCCCGGGTTTAGTTATATGTTTCATAATTAAAAAATTTTTAAATTTTCCCGGGGGCCAATTATGGGGGTTTTCATTGATAATGAAAAATTTTCCCCAAAGGGCCAATTTTAGTGATTTTTAATTAAAAAAGCTGAATCCCCCGGGGAAAAAAACTAGGGGGTTTTTCCCCATAATTGATATGTTAAATTTTTTCCAGGGGCCAGTTTTAAAGTGTTAAAATAATTGTTTAATGTTAAAATCCCCCCCAGGCCAATTTACTAGTTTTTCATAATTTAAAATTTTTAAAAAATTTTCCGGGGGCCAAAATTTCTTTTTTGTTTCAAAAAATGATAATGCTGAATGTGCCGGGAAAAAAATACTAGTTTTCTTCCCCCTGTAATTTTGGGGGGTTTCCCCGGGGCCCCTTTTTAAAACTTTTTTTAATTTTTAAAAAATTTTAAAAAAAGGGGGGGCCCCAAATTTAAAATTGTGTTTCATAATTGAAAATGAAAAATTTTCCCGGGGGGGGGCCCAATCTAAAATTTTTAATAATTTGATAATGTTAAATTTTTCCCCGGGGGCCCAAATCTATGTGTTTTCATAATTGAAATTTTTTAATTTTGGGGGGGCCAGTTTTTTTTTAAATAATCTGAAATGAAAAATGTGCCGGGGGGCCAATTCTTTTTTTTCCCTAATCTGATGGGGGTTTAAAATTTCCCCCAGGGGCTAATTATGTGTTAAAAAATCTGTTTATTTTTAAATTTTTCCCGGGGCCCCAGTTATATTTTTAAAAATTTCTATAATGCGGTTTTTCCCCGGGGAAAAATTAAAGGGGGTTTTTTCATAATCTGTTGAAAAATGGGGGGGGCCCCAAAACCCCCTATTTTTTAAAAATTTAAAATTTTTGAAGTGGGGGGGCCAAGAAAAAAACCCCAAAAATTTTTGGTTTAAAATTTAAATTCCCCCGGAAAAAAAAACCCCATATAATCCCAAATTTTCAAAAAAAAAAAAAAAATACCCTTTTAAAAACTAAAACAAAAAAAAAAAAATTAAAAAAAATAAAAAAAACTTCTAAAACCCATTTTTATAAAAAAATTTTGGTATTTACCCCCCAACTGTGAATTTAATAGTGTGTACATTGGCCAAGGGGTACCCGAATATAACCAGATTTTATAAAATTTTTAAAGACTTCAAATATGCAGGAATAAACCCAAAAAATTTTGAAATTTTAAAAAATTTTTGGGCTGCCCCCCCGGAAAATTTCCCCTGAAATTAATTATAGCTCTTCAAAAACCCCAACCCCTGAACATGCTAAAAATTTTTTTGGGGCCCAAAAGGAACAAAACAATAAAAAAAATTTCCTAAAAAAAAAATAAATTTTTGAAAAAAAAAACCCTTTTTTAAAAAATTTAAAAGGGAAACCCCCCCCACCCCGGGTTAAAAAAAAATTTTTTCCCCGACCCCCCTTCCCGTAGTTTATGCCCCTTTGGGGGTGTATCTAAAAGTTTTAAAAATTTCCCCTTTTTTTCCTTTCAATAATTTTCAAATTTCCCCTTTTTTTCTATATTTTTTTTCATCCATTATCTATCATTAATTTAATTTTTTTTCTTGGTTTACACCTTTGAAATTTTTTTTGTTATTTGTCTATTAAAATTTTTAGCCCCAAAAAACCCATTTTTTAAATTTTCACAACTTTTTTTTTTAAAACCCCCTTTGATTGTTGTATTTACGGGAAAACTAAAACGGAACTTTTAAAAGGGAAAAATTTTGAAATTTAAAATTTTTTTTGGGTTTAAAATTTTAAAAATTTTTTTTTTAAAAATATTTACTTTCTCTTTTTTACTTGGTGCACATGGTCACTTACCATAACTTATTGCATTTTTTTTTTTTTCCCCCCCCCTGGGGGGGGGGGCCCCTTTTGGGGGCCGAAAATGAGAATTTTTTTTCAATTTTTGGGTCTCTAGGTTACAGAGGAGCAAGGAAATTTTATCCGTAAGAAAAAAAAATTTAAATTATCTTTTATATTTTAAAAATTTTTTAAAAAAAAAAATTTTAAAATTAAAATAAATGTTAAATATTTTAAATTTTTTTTCCCCAAAATTTTTTTTTTAATCTTTTTACACCAGCATTAGCCCCTTATCAATTGTTAATGTTTGCTATTTTTTTTAATTTATTTTAAAATTTTTAAAAGGGGGTTTTTTCTTTGTGTGTTTTTTAAATTTTTTAAAGTATTTAGGGGGCCCCTTTGGGGAAAAAATTTTTTGATGTGTTTTTTTTTAATTTTTGATATTTAAAAAATTGTGAAATTTTTTTTTTAAATTTTTTAAATTTTAAACTACAAATATATATAAAAAAGTCTGCAAATTCAAATAAAATTTTTGGGGGGAAATTTATATTCAAAAAAACCAATAAGTTATAAAAAATTTCTTTTAAATTTAAAATTTAAAAAACCGTTTTTAAAAATTTTCTTTTTTTTCCAACCCCCTCTCTTGTCGACCCCCCAAAAAACGGCGCCAAAAAAGGGGGGAAAAATTTCCATTCCCAAAAGGGGGGGGGTTTTGAAGGCCCTATGTGAACCCCCCTTAAGGGGGGTTGTGAAGGGGGGGAAAAGGGGGGCCTCAAGGAAAGGGGGGATATCTCTCACACTTTGCCTAAGTTGGGGCCAGAAAGTGCTCATTGGGGGGGGCCGAAATAGGAGCGTTTGGGGGGCCCGGGGTGATGCCAAAAAAAAAAAAAAAACCCCCCAAAAAGCCCCCCCCCAACCTATACAATATGGGGTACTAGTTGGAAAAAGCCTGGTAGATTTTTTTATGTATATTGGGGGGAAAAATTTTTTTTCCCCTTTTTTTTTTGGGTTTAAAAATTGGGGAAAAACCTCTTTCGTTCGGCAGGCGAAAAATCCAAATTTCTAGAGTTTTTAAAATAAACGAAATGTTTTTTAACTTCTGTTTTTTCCCCTTTTTTTACAAATTTTTAAAAAAATTTTTCCCCCCCAAAAGCTTATTTTTTCAAAAAGGAAAACCCCGGAAAAAATTTTATTTTTAAAATTAAAATTTAATTTTAAAAAATTTTCCCCTTTATATTAATTTTTTTATCTTTTTGTTTTTCCCCTTTTTAAAAAAATTGTTTGTTAAACTTACATATTTTTGTGAGCATTTTCCTTTCTTCCCCTTTTTCAAAATTTTTAAAATTTTGTAATTATGGAATAGTTTCTTTTTTTTTTTTTAGTGTGGGGGAAGCTCATTGAAGTTGAAAATAAAAATTATATAAGTTAAAAATTTTTAAAAAATTTAACGTTTTTTGATTAAGAAATCTAAAACCCAACAATAAGAATTTTTTTTTTAAAATTTGGGGTTTTTTTTTTTTTTGATTTTTTTGTTCCCGCTAATAAAAAACAAATAAGTAAAATTTAAAAAAAAATTTTGGGGCCCCCCTCAATGTTCATAGTTTTAAAAAAATATTTTAAAATAAAAAAGAATTTTCTTGGTTAAAAAGAATGGGGGGGCTATTTAATCTGCCAATGGAATTGTGAGGGAAAAGGGGGAAAAAATATATAAAAAAAATTCCCCCCCCCCAATTTTTTACATGGGTAAAAGTAGTTTTTTTTTTTAGTTTAAAAGATTCGTAAAGGTTTTTTGGAGATTGGGCTTTGAAAAAATTAAAAAAAAACCCCCCTAATCCAAATTTTTTTTCTATTTCCCCTTTTTTTGTTAAAAATTTAACTGTGACAAAATTTTTTGGGGGGGTACTTGTAATTTGTGCTAAAAAAAATTTTCTATAAAAAGTGGTCCCCAAATTTTTTAAAAGTGTGGTAAAAAATTTTTTTTGAAAATTTTTTTACAGGTTTTCCCCTTTTTTAACGATTTTTAAAAAATTTACCCCTTTGGGTTTGGGGGGTTGTTTGTTAGAAAAAATGAAATTTTTTTAAAAAAAATTTTACAATTTTTTTAAAATATAATTTTGATTAAAAAAAATTTTAAATTTAAAAATTGGGTTTTTGGTTTTAAAACCCCCTATTTAGCATTTTTAAAAATTTGGGGGGGCCCCTGAAACCAAATCAATGGGACTTTGTCCCCCTAATTTTAAAAACCCCCCAAATTTTTTAAATACTTCCATTTTTAAAAAAAAAGAACTTTTTTAAATATATAATAATGCGGGTTTTGATAAAACCCGGGGGTTTTGAAAAAAAGTAATTAAAATTTAAAAAAAATTTAAAATTTTTTTTTAAAAGTTTTTTTTTTTAAATTATCATGATTATATAATGTTTTTAAAAAAAAGTGATTTTTTGTAAAAAATTTTTTTTCAATTTGGGGGAAAAAAACCCCTAAATTTCATTATATGAAGTAACTTTTTCCTATCAATATTTTTATCATTTTTAAAAATATATTTTATTTTTTTAAAAAAAATCTCATTTTGTTAGGATACCTTTTTCAATTTTTTAAAAATTTTTAAAAAATTTTTTTTATACGTTTTTTTGGGGGTTTTGTTTAAAAAATAATAAAAAGATGGGGGGCCAAATTTTTGTTTAATAAAAAACAAAATTATATAATATGACAATTATTCAAAATAAATGTAAAAAATTAAATTTAAAATAATGGGATACATACCCCCCCATAAATGTTAAAAAAAACAGAAAATTATTTTTTTATTATTTTTTTTTAAATTTTTTTTTTTAAAAGAAAAAACAATGGTTAATTTTTTGGCCCCCCCTGTTCATTGGCTTACTATGGGAAGTTGCTGCCCCCCCGGTAATTTTGTGAGAAAAATCCCCCCCGTTTTTTACCCCTGCAAAAAGTGCTGTTTTTTTCCCCCTTGGCTTCAAGAGGGTTCAATTTTGAAAACCCCCCCCGTTTTTCCCCCATGGGGGGGTTGGGGGAAGAACCTTCCCAAAAAACCCCCCACCATGAATAATAGTTCGGGGTCCCCCCCAAACCAAAAAAGGTTTTAATTTTTTTTAAAATTTTTTTTTTTTAAAAAAAATTTTATATTAAAAATTTTTTTGGGTTTAAACTTGGCTTTTGCGGGTTTGTTTTTAAAGTTAATTGCTTAAAAAAAAAACTATAGAGGCCCCCAAATTTTAAAAATGAAAAAATGTCAAGGGGGGGGGTATTTTATTTTTGTCATTGATTATATTTTTGGGGAGGCCAGGAGAATTTACCCGAGAAAAATAAGGAAGTTCTGAATTTTGGGCCCCAAAATTTTTTAGCCAAAAACTGGTTTTAATTTTGGGACATGTGTCCCCTTTCCCCCCCCAAAAAACATACGGTTTTAACAATTTCCCCTTTTTTTTTTTGAAAGGGTTTTAACTACCCCCCTTTAATAATACTATTAGGGGGTTTTAATGGCCCCCAAAAATTTTTTTTTGGGAAAAAATTATCATGCTCAAAAATTTTGATTTGACTTTAAAAATTTAAAAGTATTTAAATTCTTGCTTCGACAAAATATTGGGAAAATTTAAAAAAAATTTTAAAAACGAAAATGACTTTTAACCCCCTTGACATGGTTTTTTTTCAAAATTTTCCCCCCCCTTTTTAGTAAAGCTCTCTTTTAAAAAGTAAATTTTTATTTAGCTCATCTCCCCCTTTTTGATTTTTGATGTCCTATTACTAAAAAAAACTATTTAAAAGGGACTAGTAAAATTTTTTAAAACTTTACAATGCCCAGCCCCCTTAAATTTTGGCTTGTTTTTTTTTTCCTAAAAAAAGGATGTTATTTGTCTGAAATTTTTAAATTTTAACCCCAAATTTGCCAAAGGAAAATAAAAAAGGGGAAAATTTTCCTAAATTTTTTTTTAAAATTTTTAAAATTTTTAAAATTTGGGGTTTTTTTTTTTTAAAAAATTATAGAAATTTTTTTTTTAAAAAAATTAAAAAATAAAAAAAAAGGTTATTTATTAAAATTTTCCCCTTTTTTGTAAATAAGTTTAATACTTTTTTTTTCCCACCGGCCCCAAATTTGGCCCCAAATCTATAAAAAAATAAAATTAAAAAAACTAAAAAATTTTTGGGAAAATTTTTTAAAAATAATTGTGAAAAAAAAATTTCCCCTTTAAAATAGATTTTAAAAGGAAAAAAAAAAGTGGCCCCTTTTTTAATTGCTAATGAGTTTGGTAATTTTTTCCCTTCCCCTTTTTTAAAATTTTAGCCTTTCCTCTTTCCCCCGTCCCGTATTAAAAACCCAAGGGGGTTTGTGCCCCTCCCAAAAAATTTCCCCCCGGGTGTTGTAATGCCCCAAAAAAAAAAAATTTTTAAAATTCTTAAAAATGGGGGGACGTGTAAAAAAAATTTTTTTTTTTAAAGGGGGTGCCAGGATTTCCAGCGCTTTGCTAGCTTATTTTTTTAAAAATTTTAAAAATCAAATTTAAACTTTTTCCCTTAATGGAAAAAATCTGTTATTCCCCCTTTTTAAAAAAAAAGGGGCCCAAAAAAAATGCTTGTAAATTTTTTAAAAACCCCCAAAATTTTTTTTTTAAAAATTTCTCCAAAGTATTTTTGAAAATATAAAAAAAAAAAATTTTCCCAAACCCCTTTAAAAAAAAAGGTTTAGTTTTAAAAAAAAATGGCTTTTTAAAATATAAAATACTGTTTAAAAATTTTTTAAAAATTGGGGCCCTTTTGCCCCTTTAAATATTGCCCAAGTCAGTTTTTTTTATTTTTTTTTTACCCAAAAAAGGTATTTGACCATGTCTATTTTAAAATTTTTTTTTTTAAAATTTTGGAAAATTTTGGCCCTTTTTCCCCCCAAAAGTAAATTGGGTTTAAGTTATTTGGAAAGAAATAAATTCACTATTAAAATTTTAAAAAACCCAAAAACCTTTAGTTTTAAAGTGGAAAAACCCAGGGTTTTCCCCTTTTGGCCCCTTTTTTTTTAATGGGTTTTTGATGACATTGGTAAATGTTTGAAAAATCTAGTTATTTTCTCTTTTTTTTAAAGATGTAAAATAATTTAAAATTCTCAATAAATTTTTGGGGGGTATAGATTTTCAAAAATGTAAATTTTGGGGGTTTTCCCGAAAATTTTTTTAAATGAAAAGTTATTAAAAAAATTTAAAACCAAAAAAACTTTTTTACTTTTGGAAAAAAAAAATTTTTCCCCTTTTTTTTTTTTAAATTGGGAAAAAAAAAAAAAAGTTGCAACCCTTTTTTTTAATGAAAAATTTTGGGGGTTTCCCCCCTAACCCCAAAAAATTTCTTCCCTATAGTTTAAATGTAATTTCCCCCTTGAAAAAATTTTTTTTAATTTTTTTAAAATTTAAAATTTTTTCAATTTAAAAAGTTGAAAATTTTTTTTTTGTCTGTACTACGTCCTGGTTAGATTAATTAATACCTGTTGTTGTTGGAGTTTTTCCCCCCCTTTTAAACCCCCCCTTTTGGTTGGGGAAAAACGTGAAAAAAAAGTATGTTTTAAGTTGATAAAAAAATTTTTTCCGGGTTTAATTTTTATTATGACCCGAATATGAAACCTTTGGGAAAACCCAAAACTCTTTTCACTTTAAAATTTTTGTGAATTTTTGTTTTCAATTTTTTCAAAAGCAAAATTTGAAAATTTTTCCCTTGACCCTGTAGGGGGTAGGCGTTATACCCCCCTTTGGGGGGGTTTCTTTTCCCAAAAAATTATTTTTTTTAAAGTCTTTAAAGGAAACCCCCCAAAGGTGTTTTACAAAAAGCCCAAATTCTAGTTTTGGGGTTTTAAAATTGACTTTATTAAAAAAAAATTTAAATCAGAGAGTTTTTTTAAAAGGGAAACTCCATCTAATCCTTTTATGTAGAGGTTCTGCTTTGAAAATTTTTAAATTTTTTCAATAACCTGATTAATTTTTTGCCCCTTGTTTTTGGGTTTTTTAAACTTTTTAGTTATTTGTTAATGTTTTATTTTTTATTTTATCATTTTTTAAAATTCTTTTTTTTTTTTTAAAAAATTTAACTTTATAAAATTTTTTTTGTATTACCATGGTTTTTTTAAGGGTTTTTGAAAAAAAAAAAGCAAAAGAAAAAAGTAAAAAATTTTTGGTTACCTACATTTAAAATTTTAAAGGGTTTTTAAAAAAAACCCCAAAAATTAAAAAAATTTTTTTCAATACCCCCTAACTTTTTTAAGTTTTGCTCAGGATATAAATTTTTTTAAAAAATTTCCCCAAAACCAAGCAAACCCCAAAAAAGGTTCTCTAAGCTTTACCCCCCTTAAAAACCCCTTTCCCCTTTTGGGTTAAAAAAAAAAATTTTTTGGGGAGAAAAAAGCAACTTTAATCCCATCTTTTTTTTTTTTTGGTTTTTTGGGGAAGGGGGGGATTGTGTTTAAAACAAAAAAAATTGGGGTATGCCCCCAAAACGGGGGTTTTAAAAAAAAATTTTTTTTTATCCCCCCATTTAAAAAACCGAAATTTTCCCATGTCAAAAAGGGTAAAGGCCCCTTTTTTTTTAGTTGCAAAACCCCCCCTTTTTTGATATATCTACTTTTCTCTCTCGCTTTTCTATTACTTTTTAAATTTTTGGGGGAAAATTTTTTTGTCAGTTGTTAAATTTTTTTTGGGGAAATTTCCCCAATTCAAAGGGGTGTAATTTTTTATTTTCCAAAAAAACCCCAAAACAAAAAAAGGTAAAAAAGGGCAAAAAACCCAAAAAATTTTATATTGGGTTGGTCTTTTGTATTTTGAGATAAATTTTTCAAAAAAAGGTTTTTAGTGAAATTTTAAATATTTTTTTCTTTATAAAAACAAATTATTTTTTCGGAATTTAAAAAAATAAATTTTTTATCACTTTTTAAAAAAAATTTTTAAAAAATTTTTTAGAAAAATAAAATTTTTTCCCCCCCCCAAAATTATTTTTATAGTTAAAAAAGGGTTTTAAAAAAAAAAATTTTTTTTTAAAATTTTGATAAACTTTATCAGAACCCCCTTTTGGGTTTAAAATTTTTAAAATTTAAAATTTCCAAATTTTGATTTTTTTAAAAAATTTTTTTTAAAAAAAAAAACCCCTTTAAAAAAATTTTTTTTTAAATTTAAAAAAAATACAATTTTTGTATTTAAAATAAAAAAATTTTTCCCCCTTTTTTTTCCCCCAAAAATTTTTTTTAAAAAACTCTAAAGCTTTTTTTAAAAAAATTTTGTTTTTTAAAAAATTCATAAAATTTAAAAACCCCCAAATTTTTGGAACAAAAATTTTGTTTAAAAGACCCCCCCCCTGTTTATTTAAAGGTGTCAATTTTTTGGAAATCTTTTGTAAACCCAAAAAAAACAAAGGGGAAAAAAGAAGGAGGGAAAAAAACCAAAAAAAAGGGAATATCCCCTTTTGGTTTAAGAGATTATAGGCAAGCAAAGTAATTTATGACAAAAATTTTGATGCCCCAAAAATTTTGTTAAAAAAATTTTTTGGGGGGGGTTTTAGGGGGGGGGTAAATGGTTTCATTTAAATTTTATTTAAAATTTAAAAAGAAAAAATTTTGGGTTTTTTTTTTTTTAAATTTTAACTTGTCTTTTTTTTATGAACATGTTTCGAAAAAAAAATATTAATAATTTTTGGGGTTTTGGGGAAAAAAATTTTGAAAAATTTTTATAAAGTTGTATTTAAAAAAAAATTTTTCCCCAAAGTCAATAAAAAGTTCAAATTTGATCAAGGGGGTTTTTCCCCCCAAAAAGGGGTTTAAGGAAATTTTATTAATATTTTGAAATTAACATTTTTTGTTTGTAATTATTAAGTTCAATATTTTGGTTTTTTTAAAATTAAAATTTAAAATTTTAAAAATTTTATGTTGAATAAGATAAAGTAATTATTAATTTTTAAAAAAATTTAAAAAAAAAAATTAATTTTTTAAAACAAGGTAACCCTTTTTTTTTGTGATTGCTAGGGGTACTATAATGTTTAAAAAAAAAAATTTTTGGGGTTTTTAAGGTTTTCTAGGAAAAAAAAATTTTTTTTTTCCAAAAAATAAGTAAAATTTTTTTGGCTTAAAACTTAAAATCACAAGTTTGTAAAGTTTAAAAAATTATTAGAAAAAATTATGTAAGATATAAATCCCCCTGAGGGGTTTTAAAACCCCCCCTTTTTGGGGGGCCAAGAGGACCCCCTAAAAACCCCCATTGAGTCCACCTTCCCCCCCGGAGCCCCCAAATTTTTAAACCCCCATTCCCCCCCGGGGGTTTTATTGGGGGCCCCCCCTTCCCCCCGGGGTATATTTTGGGATTCCCCACGAGCAGTATATTGAGTAAAAATTTTCCCCCGGGGGGCCCTATTGAGGACCCCTTTTTTCCCCCACAGCCCCAAAATTTAGTCCCCCCTTTCCCCCCCGGGAGCTATATTGGTACCCCCTTCCCCCCCGGGGGGCCTTAATTTTTATCCCCCCCCCTTCCCCCCCCAGCAGCCTTTTTTTAGTCCACCCCCCCCAGGCAGCCCCCATTTAAAAAAAATTCCCCCCGAAAAAAAAAATATTGAGTACCCCTTCCCCCCCGAACCCCCATTAAAAACCCCCCTTTTCCCCCCGAGACCCCAAAATTTGGGCCACCCCTTCCCCCCCAGCAGCCTATATTGGTCACCCCCCTTTTCCCCCCCCAGCAGCCTATACTGAGTCCACCCCCTTCCCCCTTTGGGGGGCCCCCAATTTTTTACCCCTTTCCCCCCCCAGACCCCCCTTTTAGTCCACCCCCCCAAAAGGGGGCCCCCAAATTTTGGGGGCCCCCCCCCCTTCCCCCCAAAAAAAACCCCCATTGAGTCCCCCCCTTCCCCCCAAAAAAAAAACCCCCATTGAGTCCCCCCCAACCCCGGGGGGCCCCCATTTCCCACCCCCCCCACCATGAGACCTATATTGATTTTTCCCCCCCCCCCCGAGAGTATATTGATCCCCCCTTCAAAACCCCCGGGGGAAAATATATTTTCCACCACTTCCACCAAAGGGGGCCCATATTGGGGTCCCCCTTCCCCCCGAGAGCCCCCATTGGTCCCCCTTCCCCCCCTGAGAGCCCCCATTGAGGTTTTCCCCTTTCCCCCCCAGGTTAAAATTTTTTTCCCCCCCCCCCACCCACCGCCCTTTTTTTTAGTCCAACCCCCCTTCCCCATGAAACAGTATATTGGTACCCCCCCGATCATATGGATTTTTCATTACTTTTAAGGAAAATTTTTTTTTGTAGTTTAAAAATCTTTTAAAAATTAAAAACTTCATATGTAATAGATGTTAAAATTTAAAAATTATTATAAAGAAAGGGTTTGGAGTAAATCGTCTTTGTTTTAATATAGGCCCCCCCCCTTACCAAATTTTCCAAAACATTTACTAAATGCAGTGGTAACAAGGGGAAAAATATTAAATAAAATGATGGGGGGGAAATAAAAAAAGATGATAATTAACGGAAGCTTTAGAGTTTTACTATACATCACAAAAAAATTTTTTTTGAGGTGAAATATAAATTTCTTTTAAATTTTTTTTTTAAAAGAAATTTTTGGACTAAGTTTAAAAAGATATTATCAACAAATTTCCCTTTTAAACATGGGGAAAAGCCTGAATTTAAAAAAAAAAAAACCCCTTTTTTTTTTAAAAAAAAAATTTTAAAAAAAAGTTAAATTAAAGGAAAAAAAACTTACGAAAAAAATTTTAAAGGGGTACTGTAAAAGTGGGTATAGGCGCGTTCTAATTTTAGTTAGGTTTTTGTTTCGGGTAAAAAAAAAAATTTGAACCCAATTGGCCCCCCTTTGAGGTGGTTTTTGACATAAGCTATTTTAATTTATTGTAACCAAGGGGGCCCGGACCCCCCAAAATTTTTTCCCCCCTTCCCCTTTTGTCTACGGAAAATTTAAATTTTAATATTTTCCCCCAAAATTTTTTAAATTTATTTGTTTCCCCTTTTTTTTTTTTTTAAATTTTTAAAAAATTTTTTTTGATAATGAACAAAAATTAGTTAAGGAAAAATTTTTTTTTTAGCCCCCTTTTTTTCAATTCGGATGTCAGGAAAAACTAAAATTTAAAAAAAGGTGTGGGGGAAAAAAAAAGCCAAATTTTTTGGAAGCGCACCCAAATTTTTAAGAAAAAAATAAAATTTTTTGGAAATTTTAAAAAAAAAATTTTTTCCCCCTTTTTTGGGGTATCGAACCCCTTTCACGGAAAGTTAGTATTTTGAGGGGGAGTGCCGCTTGGACCCCAAAAAAAATTTTAAAATTTTAAGAGACCTAATTTTAAATTAAATAGTTGTTGGGGGGAAAAAGTAAATAAATCACCCCTTTTTTGTTTTTCCCTTTTTTATTTTTTAAACCCATTTTTTTTTAAAAAAAGTTTAAATGTTGTTCTTAAAATCTTGGAAATAATTATTTTTTTGGGGGGCAAAAAAATCCCCCCGGGAACCAAAAATTTTGCCCAAAAACAAAATTTTTTTTTTAAACCCCCTTTTTGTAAATATTTTTATTTTGGTTTAAAAAAAATTTGGGGGCCCGTGTCAAGAATGAATCATCTTTTTAAAAATTTTTAAAAAGGGTTTAACCCAAAAAGTGTGTAGTAAAAGGACGAAAAATATTTCTTTCCCCCCCAAAAAGGGGGGTCGGGGGATTATTGTATAATTTAGTGGTTTTTGCCCCCTTTTCCCAAACCCCAAAAAAGTTTTTTATTCTTCTAATGTTCTTAAAAATTTTTTTGTTTTATTCAAAGTAGGGGTTTTTTAAGTGATCTTGTATAAAAAATTTTTAGGTTACACCCCCAAAATGAAACTTTTAATTTTTTTTGGAAAAAAAAAAAAAACTTTCCAAATGTGTTTGGGGGGTTTTTCTTGATTTTTCCCCCAAAAGGGGAAAAAAAATTTTAAAAAAATTTTCCATTTAAAAAAATTTAAAAAATTTTTTTCCTTTTTTACTAAAATTCAAAAAAAACGTTTTCCCCCTTTTTTATGTTTGGAAAAAAAACTTCCTGCCAAAAAAACCCCTTTTTTCCCCCCTAAAAAATATTAAAAGTTTGGAAAAAAATTTTTTTTCGCTTGAATAAAACCCCCCCTTTAAATTTGGGGGGAAAAAGGGTTCCCCTTTTAAAATTAAATTTTTTTTTTTTTCGGGGGATGAAATTTAAGGGGCAAAAAGGGAAAAAGCCCCCTTCCCCAAAAAAACAGAAAATTTTTCCCCCCTTTATGAAAAAAAGGGAATTTTCCCCCTTTGGGGGTTTTTTAAACCCCTTTTTAAAAACCCCAAAAAATCAATAATTTTAAAAAAAAAATTATTTTATTAAAGATTTTTAAAAAAATTTTTTTTTAAAAAATATGTCACCTTTAAACAAAATTCCAAAAATTTCAAAAGAGGTTTTAAATTTTTTTTTTTGTAAAAAAATTTAATTTTAACTGTTTCAATTCAAAAAATTAATTTTTTTTTTAAAAATTTAAAAAAGTAAAAAATCGTTGATATGAAAAATCAGTATTTTGGGGGGTGTCAGGGGGCAACAATTGTTTTTTTTATTTTCCCCCCAAAAAAATTAAAAGGGGGTCAAAAAAAGAAAATTTTATTAAAAAGTAATTTTTTTGGAAAATAAAAACCAGACCCAAGGGGGGGCCTTTTTGGGGTTTTTGAAGATGACAAAAATGAGAGAAGAGCCCCCGTGTAGTTTTTTTTTTTTTTGTACCCGATTTAAAAGGTTTTAAAAGAAAAAAAAGTTTTGGGGTTTTGTTTGTTCTGAAGAAGGTGTGGATTGAGCCCGGGTTTTTTAAAAGTTGTGTTTGTAACTGAGGGGAAAAATGTGAGAGACAAAACCCCGGGTACGTTTTTTTGGGTTTTTGCTGATACGGTGTGGAGAAGGGGGAAAAAGTGCCCCTTGTGTTTTTTTTTGCTGATGACAGGTGTGAGAAAGAGCCAGAGTAAAAATTGTGTTTGTTTGTTTGATGACCGTGTGAGAGAAGAGCCCGGCCCAAAGTTGTGTTTTTTGTAGTGATGAAAGTGTAAAAGGGGGAAAGGGCCAGAGTAAAATTGTGTTTGTTTGTAATGTTAAAAAGGGGGGAGAGAAAAAGGAAAAAATCAAAGTTGTTTTGTTTTTTAGTTGATGACAAATGTGAGAGAAGAGATCATAGTGAAAATTTTTAAAATTTTTAAAATGTTTTAAAAGTGTGGGGGAAAAAAACCCCCGAGTGTCGATGTTTTTTTTAAATGATTAAAAAAGGGGGGAGGAAAAGACCAGATTTTACGTTGTGTTTGAAACTGTTCCCCGTGTGAAGAAGAGCCCAAAAAGGAAAAATTGGGTTTTTTAACTGTTTGGGGCAAGTGTGGGGAAAGAGCCCCGAGGTATTTTGTTTGTTTGTAGTTTTTAGGGGGTTTTTAGAGAAGGACCGAGTAAAAAATTTTTTTTTGTTTTTGCTGAGGGGAAAAGGTGGGGGGAAAAGACCGGTGACGTTGTTTTGTCCCCTTTTGACAGGTGTGGGGAGAAGGGGGCCGGGGTGTCTTTTTTGTTTTTAATTTTTAAAAAGTGTGAGAAAAAGAGCCCCAAATTTTACTTTGAAATTTTTTAATGATGAAAAATGTGAGAGAAAAAAAAGTGTACGTTGTGTTTTTTGTAATGATGAAAAGGGGAAAAGGGAAAAACCAGAGGGTACGGTTTTGTTTGTAGCTAAGACAGGTGTGAGGAAAAACCCCCGGGGGGCCCCTTTTTGTTTGTAAATGTTAAAATGTGAGAAAAGGGCCCCCCCGAGGTTCCTTTTTTGGGGTTTTTTTGCTATGACGGTGTGAGAGAAAGACCGGGCCCCCCGTTGTGTTTGTTTTTTATTTTTGGGGGTGCCCAAAATTTTAGAAAAAAGGGTAAGTGTATTTTTGGGGGTTTTTTGTAGTTTTATGGTGTGAGAGAAGACCCCGAGTCAATTTTTTTTTTTTTTAATAAAAAAAGTGTGGGGAAAAGGCCCCGTTTAAAGTTTGTTTTTTTTGTTTTTATGACAAATGTGGGAAAAAACAGAGTGTACTTTTGTTTGTTTGTATTTTTGCAAGTGTGGAGAAAAGCCCAAAAGTAAAAGTTGGTTTTTTTGTAAAAATAAAAAGGAGGGGGAAAAAGGCCAAGTCAACGTTGTGTTTGTTTTTAGCTGTGCCCCCAAAAATGGGGAAAAAAACCGGGGGGCCCCCAAGTTTTGTTTTGTTTTTATGAAAAAATGTGTTTTGAAGAGCCCGAATGTAAAATTGTTTTTTTTTAGTTTTGGGGCAAGTGTGGGGAAAAGGGCCAGATTTTCCCCTTGTGTTTGTTTTTAGCTGATGAAAAGTGTGAGAAAAAGGCCCGAGCAACGTTGTGTTTGTTTTTAGCTGAAACAAGTGTGGGAAGAGACCAGAGTAACGTTGTTTTTTTTTTGGGGGGTTTATGACAATGTGTAAAAGACCCCAAAAGTACATTGTTCTGTAGTGATGACCGTGTGAGAGAAGAGACCGAGTGCCCCTTGGTTTGTTTTTAGCTGATGAAAAGTGTGGGAAAAGAAAAAGAAATTTTTTTAGTTTTTTTCCCCTTGTGTTTGTTTGTAGTGTGCCCAAATGTGAGAGAAAAAAGGTAAGTTTTTTTGTTTGTAATGATAAAAAGTGTGATAGGAGAAGGAATGTAATTGTGTTGTGCGTTTTAAAAGTGTGAGAGAAGGCCCAAAAGGTAGTTTTGTTTGTTTGAAAACGAAAAAATGTGAGAGAAAGAAGAGTCAAGTTGTGTTTGTTTGTATGATAACAAGTGTGAGAGAAGAGCCAGAGTCCGTTGGTTTGTTTGTATTTTAGGGGAAAAAGTGAGAGAAAAAATTTTTGTGAAAGTTTTTTTTTGTAACTGTTTTAAAATGTGGGGGAAAAAAGACCGAGTGTACGTTGTTTTGGGTTTTTTGATGATAAAAAGTTTTGGGGAAGGGGGAAAAATCAAATTTTGTTTGTTTGTATTTTAAAGACAAATGGGGAGAGAAGAGATCATAGTTTTTACGTTGTTTTTTGAAAAATGAAGAAAGGGAGAAAAGAGCCCCGGGGGAAAAGTTGTGTTTGTTTAAAATGATGAAAAATTTGAGAGAAGAGACCGAGTGTACGTTGTGTTTTTGTTTTTTGACGGTGGAGAAAGAGACCGAGTGTTCTTTGTTTTTGGGGTTTTTAGCTAAAAGAAAAGGGGGGAGAGAAGAGACCGAGCCCCAAAATTTGGGTTTTTTTTGTAGTGGTGACAATGTGGAGAAAAACCCCGGGAAAGTTTGTTTGTTTGTAGTGTGCAAGTGTGAGAGAAGGCCCCGAGTAACTTTTTGTTTGTTTGTAACTGATAAAAAGGGGTGAGAGAAGAGCCAGAGCAACGCTGGGGGTTTTTTTTAAAAACTAAAAGCCCCAAAATTTTTAGGAAGACCCAAAAATGTTCGTTTGTGTTTGTTTGTAGTTTTATGAAAGTGTAAAAGGGGGAAAAAAAAATAAAAGGGTGTGTTTGTTTGTATTTTGAAAAATGTAAAGAAAAGGGGCCAAATCAACGTTTTTTTGTTTGTTTTTATTTTATGAAAAATTTTAGGAAGAAAAAGCCCAAAAGTTTTTTTTGTTGTATTTTGTGAAAAGTGTGAGAAAAAGCCCCGAGAAAAGTGTGTTTTTGTAGTGTAAAAGTGTGAGAAAAAAGAAAAAGGGTTTTTGTTTTTTGTTTGGGTATTGAGGGGAAAAGTGAGGGAAAAAGAAGAGCCCCAACCCCTTTTGTTTGTTTGTGTTGATGCCCCAAAAGTGAGAAAAAAGACAAGGGAAAAGTTGTTTTCCCCTTGTATTTTATGCAAGTGTGAGGGGAAAAGACCAGAGAAAATTGGTTTTTTTTGTTTTATTTTTTTTATTTTTTAAAATTATTAGCAGCGTTTATCCCCTTGGGTTTTACCCTTTTGAAAAGTGAAAAAGGGAGGATGTTTGGGGGATTTTAAAATGGGGGCCCCTTACGGGTTTTTTAAAGTGGATTAAACCCCGGGGGGGGGTGACATTCCCCACATTAAAAAAAGGGGTTTTTGCGGTAAAGGGAAAGGGGTTTTGGGAAAAACAGATAAATTGTTCGGGCCCCAGGTTAAACCCCGGACCAGACAGAATCTGACACCTTACCCCCAAAACCCCCCCTCAAACCCCCCCTTTTTTTGTAGTTTTTTGAAAGGTTTAAAAGGGGAAAAACCAGAGTCAAATTGTGTTTGGGGTTTTTGTTTTTTGGGCCCCGGGGGAGATAAGAGACCAGGTAATGTTTTTGGGGTTTTTTTTTAGGTTTATGGGGCAAGTTGGAAGAAGGGATAAGTGTCTTTTTTTGTTTGTATGATGCAAATTTGAGAGAAGGATCAAGTTACGTTGTATTTTTTAAAGATGCCCCAAAAATTAAATTTGAACCCCAAAAAAAAGTTTTTTTGTTTGTGTGTTTACAAAAAAGAGGAAGAGGTTTTATGTACGTTGTATTTTTTAAAGTGACAAGTGTGAGATAAAAAACCAAGTCAAAGTTGTGTTTGGGGTTTTTTGTGATGACAAAAATGAGGGGAAGAGTCCCTATGTTCCCTTGTTTTTTTTTTGTAGTTTTAGAAAAGGTTTAGAGAAAGGGGGTTTTTAGTTTCGTTGGGTTTGTTTGTAGTTTTTTGGGGGAAAGGGGGGAAAAAAACCCAAAAAAACGTTTTTTTTTGTTTGTAGTTTTGAAATTTGAAAATAAAAAACCCCCGGAAAAGTTTTTTTTGTTTGTGCTGATGAAAAAAAGGTGGGGGAAGAGAAAAAGTGTAGTTGTGTTTGTTTGGGGATGAAAAAAATGAGAAAAAAAGATAAGGGTACGTTGTGTTTGTTTGTAGTTGATGAAAGTTTGAGAGAAAACCCCAAAAAAAAGTTGGTTTTTTTTTGTTGATGGAAAAAGGGGAGATAAGAGCCCGGTCCAAAAATTTTGTTGGTTTTTGGGGTGCCCTTTTTTTGGGGAAAAACCAGGGCAAACCCTTGGGGGTTTTTTTTTTTAGTTGAAGACAAAAAATGAGAGAAGAATTAGTGACTTTTTTTTTGTTTTAACTGATAACCCCAATGTGAGAGAAGAGGGCCGGTGTATTGTTTTTTTTGTAGTTTTTTTTACAAGTGTGGGAAGAGTCAAGTGTTTTTTTGTGTTTGTTTGTAATTTTTTTAAAAAGTTTTTGAGGAAGAGATCAAAAAATACGTTGGTTTTTGTTTGTAGTTTTTGAAAGTGTGAGAGAAGAGACCAAAAACCCCTTTTGGTTTGTTCTGTGAAAGTGTGGGGAAAGAGACATAGTGTAGGGGTTTTTTTTGTTTTTAGTTGATACCCCAAAAATTTAAGAAGGATCCCCCGTTACTTGTGTTTTTTTTGTGTTTTTTTTAACGTGGGAGAGAAAAAACCAGAGTCAAAAAATTTGTGTTTGTAGCTGATGAAAGTTGAGAAAGGTCTGTGTTTTGGGTTTGTTTTTAAAGGGGGAAAGTGTGGAGAAGGGCCAAAAATGTCCCTTTTTTTTGTTTTTTTTTGAGACCCAAAAGGGGGAGGGGAAAAGGGCCCCAAAAAAAAAGTTTGTGGTTTTTTTTGTAACCTGTGACAATTTTGAGTAAGAGAAAAAAATGTAGTTTGTTTGTTTTTTTGTTGTGGGCAAAAATGAGAGAAGAGGGTTTTGTCCTTTGTTTGTTTGGGGGGTTTTTTACAAAGGGTTTTTTTAGAGAAGAGATCCTAGTGTACGTTTTTTTTGTTTGTAGTTGATGACAAGTGGAGAGGAAAAAAAGTCAAAAGTTGTGTTTGTTTGGGTGAAAAAATGAAGAAGAAATTTTTTGTGGGCGTTTGTTTGGTTTTTTAAAGAAAACAGTGTGAGAGAAAGAACCCCCAAAAATCTGGGTTTGGGGTTTTTTGTTTTTGACAAAAATAAGAAGAGATCCAAAGGTCCCTTTTTTTTTTTTTGTAGTTGTGAAAAGTGTGGGGAGAAGAACCCAAAAAAAAGTGTTTTTTTGCTTGGGGGAAAGGGGGAAAAAAAGTATAGTGTATTTTTTGGGGTTTTTTTTGGGGGTGAAAAAAGTGTTGGAAAAGACCCCCGTGTCCCTTTTTTTTTGTTTGTATTGATGCCCGTTGGGGAGAAGGATATAGTGTACGTTTTGTTTTTTTGGGGGGGTTTATGAAAGTGTGAAAGGGGAAAGGGGGGAGTAACGTTTTGTTTGTATTTTATGAAAGTGGAAGAAGAGATCATAGTGTAGTTGTGTTTGTTTGTAGTTTTTTTACAAAAATTGAGAGAAGAAAAACTTGTGTATTTTTGTTTGTTTGAAACCCCAAAAACCCCAAATGTGAGGAAGGCCCAAGGGTGAAGTTGTGTTTGTTTTTTAGTTGATGAATTTTGGGAGAAAGGGTAAAGGCCCCTTGTGTTTGTTTTTTTGTTGATGAAAAATTGGAGAAGAGTCCTGGGGGTTGGGGGTTTTTTTTGTTTGTATTTTATGACAATGTGAGAAAAGAAAAAAGATTTTAAAGTTGTGTTTGTAGGATGCAAGTTTGAAGAAGAAAATCATATTTTACGTTGTTTTTGTAACGGGGAAAGTGTGAGATAAGGGCCCCGGGGAAAAGTTGGTTTTTTTGGGAGCTGATGAAATGGAATAAGAGACCAGAGTGTACTTTTTTGTTTGTTTGTAGTTGTGACCCGTTGAGGAGTCATATTAGTTGTTTTTTTTGGGTTTTTTAGTTTTTTAAAAAGGGGAAAGGGGAGCCCCGAGTGTACGTTGTGTTTTTTTTGTTTTTTATCCCCAAAAGTGGAGAAAAAAATTTTATAGTGTAGTTGTTTTGAAAAATGATGCCCGTGTGAGATAAAAGCCCCGAGTCCCCGTTGTTTTGGGGTTTTTAGTTGTGCCCAAAAATGTGAGAAAAAAAGAAGAGTAAAGTTGTTTTTTTTTGTGCTGTGACAAGTGTGGGAGAAAAAAATCATAGGGGTACGTTGTTTTTTTAATGATGAAAAATGTGATTTTAAGGCCCCGTTTTCCCTTGTTTTTTTTTTTTGGGTGAAAGTTTGAGAAAAAAGATAGCTGTTATTTTAAACCTATGCCATTTTATAAAAAAACCCAAATTTTTTGGGAAAAAAAAAAAAAAACTGCTAAAAAAAAGAGGGGATTTATTTTAAAATTTTTATCCCCTTTGTTTTTCAAAAGTTTTTTTAAATTTTTAAAACAAAGGGGAAATTTTTAAAGGGAAAATTTTTGAAAAAGAGAGATTCCCCAATTTTTCAAATTCTAAACCCCTTTTTTAAGAACTGTTGATTTCGTTTTTTAAAAAACTAGGTAAAAAGAAAACAAAAAAAATTTTTTTTTTTTTTTAAAAAAATTTTTTTAATAAAAAAAACGAAGACGGGGAAATTAAAATGCGCCCCTTTCCCCCCAAGTATTTTAAAGTATCACATTAGATCAAGATTGCCCCTTTTAAGTGGGGTGAAATAAAAAGATTGTGGTTTTTAATGGGGGGGAAAACTGTAAAATTTTGAGGGGGAGGGGCCCAATTTTCAAAAACAAGGACCCCCAAATTTTAAAATTTTTTTTTAAAAAAAAAATTTTTCTGCATAAAAAACAAGGGGGGGTAAAAACTTCCCAAAATTTTTAAAACCAAAAAACCCCCCGGGAAAATTTTTTTTTTTTGGTTTTTTAATAGGCCCAAAAATTGCTTGCCAGTTGTTTTCATTTAAATTTAAATTTCCCCCTTTATTTATTATAAAAAAAAAATTTTGGGGTCAACGTTTCAAAAAAAAATTTTGGGCCCCAAAATATGTTTTAAAATTTTTTTTTTAAGAATATGAAAACCCTAAAAATTTAAAATTTTTTGGGAAAATTTCCCCTTTATGGGGAGGTTTCCCCAAAACTTTAGAGTTTAAAAAAAGGCGGGTTTTAAATATCCCGGGCCCAAAATGTTTTGCCCCAATTTTTTTTGGGGGGAAAAAAATTAAAAATGGGCCTTTTTTTACTTTTTTTCCCCCCAAAAGGGGGGTTTGGGGGTTTTTTTTGGGGGAGGGGGTACTAAATTTCCAATCCTAAACCCCCTTTTTTACTGTGTAGCTAAGTTTTTTAGTAAGAGGGGGGGACTGGGGGAAAAAATACCAATGTTTTGGGGGAAAATTTTAGAGTGACCCACACTTTTAGCCCCCTTTAACACAGACCCCAAAAAGGTTTTAAAAAAAAATTTCAAAACCCCCAAATTTTTTTAAAAAAAAGGATATTTGTTTTTCCCCTTTTAAAAGGGTTTTAAAGATACGGGTTTTTAAACAAAAAAACCTTTTTTTCCCCCTGAACTGCTCAGCTCATCTGCCGGGGTCAAATTTTTCAAGAGTTAGGGATCTAAGCTTAAAGTCTTTGTTTTAAAAGGGCCCCCAATTTTAAGTAGATTAGAAGAGGAAAGATAAAAATTAAGTTTTTTAAAAAGCATAAAATACAAAAAAATTTTTTAAAAAAAGGGAATTTAAAAACCTTTTTTTTATTTTGGCCCCTTTTGGTTTTTTCAAAAAAAATTTGGGATTTCAAAACCCTAAAAAAAATTGGGATGAAAAAATTTTATTTAAAAACCCTGTCCCCGGTCCTTTTTAAAGAAAAACCCTTTTTTCCCCCCCCTTCCCCGTGGGGGGGTCAAAACCCCCCCCCTTGCCGGAAAGAAAAAAAAGGGTAGAAAAAATTTTGGAAAATTTCCCACCAAGGGAAAAGGGAAAGAAAAGTTTTTTTAAAAAAAAATTTAAAAACAAATTTTGAAAAAATTTTTTAGTGTTCCCATTTGATTTTTTCCCCAAAACGAGCCCCCAAAAAGGGGAATATCCCAAAAAAAACCCCCGGGAAATTTTTTTTAAAAAACCCCTTAAAAGACACCAAGATGCTTTCACTTTAAAAAAAGAAAAAAGGGAAATAAAAAAAATTTAAAAACTTTTTGGTTTTTTAAAATTTTTTTAAAATTTTCCCCGTTTCCAATAAGCGGGCCCCCGGGGGGTTGCATCAACGAGAGAAAAAAAAAAAAAAAGAAAAAAGGGGGGGGTTAAAAAAAAAACCAAAACAAACAGCGAGGTTTTTTCCCCTTTAATTGGGGGGGTTATTATTGAGTTTGAAAAATCTTGTAAGCAAAAAAAAATTTTTTTCCCCAGTAAATGGGGAAAAGGGTTTTTGAGCCCCCCTTAAAACCCATTTTTTTTTAAAAAAAAAAAATAAAGGTGAAATTGGTGGGGGTTTTTGAAAAAAGGTGCCCCCGGGATTTGTTTGGAAAACAAGGGAATCTTTTGGGGGGGCTCGCGCCCCCCAAAATTCCCCCCCAAAATTGGGGAAATTTAATTTTTGGGGGGAAAAAAGAAATGTAAAGAACAAAGGGGAAAAAAAAACCCCCAGGGGGTTAAAAATACCCCAAATAGGAAAAAGGGAAAAAAGGGGAAAAATACAGAGAAAAAAGCCCCCAAAAAGGGCGAGGAATAAACCCCCAAAGGAAAAAAAAGGGGGAAAAATTTAAAAAATTTTTTTCTTTGAAATATAAAACCCCGGGGTTCCCCCCCTTTGGGGGAAAATTTTTTAATTTTATTTGGGGAAAAAGGGCCCCAAAGGGGTTTTACAATATTTAAAGTTTAGTTTTTTAAAAAACCCAAATTTTTTTTTTAAAACCTCAAAACCCCTTTTTTTAAAATTTTGGGGGGGTTTTTGGGGGTACATTTTATAGGGGTATTATTCTAGACTTAAAATGGACATTCAAAACTATTTTTTGTCGTTTTTTTATTTTAAAAAGGGGCTTTTAAAAACCCCAAAATAAAATTTTTAAGGGGAGGGAAAAAGGACTTTTTCCCAAAATACTAACTGATTTTTTGGAAAAAAAAATTTTCCAAAAAACCCCAATTTAAAGGCGTTTTTAATTGTGTATTATATTAATCCCGGGGAAACGCCCCCAAAAAATTTTTTGGAAAATGGTTTCTTTTTCCCCCAAATTTTTTAAAAAAAATTTTTAAAAGGTTTTGGGTTTTTTGATTCAGTGGGTGCCCCCAAAATCCTCTAAAAAATTTATTAAAATTTTTTTTCCCCCTTTTTCTTGTTCAAATAACCCCCAAAATTTTTAAAAGTGATGGGGAAAAGAAAAAAAGAGGGGAAAATTTTAAAATTTGCAAAGAGTTAAAAGGGAAGGGGGGTTTTGAGAAAAAAAATTTTTTCCCCCTTAAAAAGGTTTTAAAACCCCCCGGTTTTTCACTTGAAAAAAGTCGAAATTGAGGTAAAAATTCATATAAAAACCCTGGGGTATTTTTAAAGTCTAGAAACCCCGGGGGGTTTTCCCCCAAAAACCCCAAAATTGAAAAATTTAAAACCCAAAAAAAAAATCAAGCCGAGCCTTTTAAAATTTACGTATATTTTTTAGAACAAAAGAATATTTTATATACATTGCCACGCCCCTTGTTCCAAAATTCAGTAGGGGGTGGGTAAATACCACAAATCCCCCTAAATACCCCCCGCCCCCATTTAAAATCAATAAATTTTTAAAATTTTTTCTATAAAAATATCGATTTTTTTTAAACATGCCCCTTTTTTATTGGGAAAAAATTTCATTCAAACTGCCCCCTTTGTTCCCTTTTCTTTTTATCCCCAAAGCTGTTTTTGATATTAAAAATTTTTAAAAATTAAAAATGCCCCTATTTATTTTAAAAAATTAATAATCTCATAAAAACCCAAAAAAAAATTTAAAAGTCAAAAAAAAAATTTTAAATTTTCCTTTAAAAATTAGTATTCTTTTAAAAATTTTTGAAAAAATTTTTTTTAAAAACCCCAAATTTTAAAAAATATTTGTGCAGTTTTTTAAATTTTAAAAAATTTTTTTTTATTTTTTAAAAAATTATTTTTAAAGATTTAAAAGAAAAATTTTTAATAAAATTTTTCAGAAAAAAAAAAAGAACAAAAAAATTTTTTAATTTTTTCGTGTATTGACTGTTTACTTTTTTAAAGATTGATAAAAAAAATTTTTTTTTAATTTTAAAAAAAATTAAACCCCGGGGGGGGGTTTTGGGTTGTTTTCCCCTTTTTTGGTTCAAATTTTAAAAAAAAAGTCCCCGGTTCCTAAAAATAAAATTTTTTTTTTTTAATTATAAAACCCTTAAAAGAATAACCCCCCGGGGGGTGTGATTTACTTTTTCCCCAAAAAAAGGGTTTTTTCTTTTTCCTTCATGGTTATTTTTATCCTGGTTTAAAACAATTCCCTTTTTAAAATTTTTTTAAAAACGATTTTTTTTAAAAGATAAAATTTTTTAAACCTTTGGGGTAATTTAGATTTTTCCAAAATTATTTTTTTTGTTTAAATTTTCAGATAAATAAGGAAAAATTTTTTAAAATTTTTAAAAAAAAATTTTTGGTGCCTTTAGATATTTTTTTAAAAAAGGGGGAAAATTTTGGGGGGTTTTTAAAAAGACAAAAAAAAAGAAAAAAGGTTTTTGGGGGTGAAAAAAAAAAAAACTCTATTTTTGAATTTTAAAAATTTTTGAAATTTTTTAAAAAATTTTTGTTCCCCAAAAAGGGGTTTTTCCCGGGTGTTTTTTCTTTTATAATAAACAGTGCCTGTTTCCCCCAAAAAAAAAATTAAAGAGTTTTTTTGGAAAATGTTTTTGAAAATTTTTTTTGTTTTTTGGAAAAAAAACTTTTTTTTAGAAAAATTTCTTTTATCACCCCTTTTTTGAGAGAAAATTTAAAAATTTTTACAAAATAATATGGGGTTTTTTTTCGTTTTAAAAATTTTTTTAAAAGGTACCCCATTGAAACCTTTTTTTTTAAATTTTTAAAATTTAAGTTTTTTTTTAAATTTAAAAAACAATATGTCCCAAAAAATTAATCCCCAATTTTTAATTTAAATTTTAAAAAAATTTTAAGTATGAGTTTTTTTAACTATAATGTTTTTAGGTTTTTAAAAGGGAAAACATTATAAAAAATTTTTGAAAAACCCCCTTAAAAGGTTTTTTTCCCAAATCAAACTTAATTTTTTTTTAGTTCACCTCTGAAAAAAACCCCCCCCCCTTGTTTTTACTTTAAACACTTATTGTACATTTTTTTTGTATTTTTTTTCCCCTTTGAAACCCCCACCCCTTTATTTTTTTTTCAAAATTTTCCCCCTTTCCCCTTTTTTAAAAAAACCTCTCGTTGCGTGGATGGGAAAAATTTAAAGTAAAATTTGTCTGTGATGTTTTAAAACCCGTGGAAACAGAAGAAGGGTAAGGAAAAAAACCAAAGTGAGGCCCCGCGCGTATTTCCCTGTGATGACGGAGAGGGGGGATGTTTAAAAAACTGGGGGGGGGGAAGGATACCCATTACAAAACAAGATTTTGAAAAAGGGAGTAAAGACGAGAGTTCGTTTGGTCCGATAAGAAGCCCCCAAAAGGGGTCCCCAAAGGGGCCCCAATTTTGGGTTGGAGTATTTCAAGATTTTTTGACCCCCACCCCCCCCAAAAAAATTTTTAAAAAGTGTAAAACCTTTTGGGGTTTACCCCTGCCCCCTTTAACGTTTTGGGACAAAAAAAATTTAAATTTTATAAATTTTGGGGAAAAATTTAAAATTGGGGTTAAAATTAAAAACCCCCTTTGTTTTGGGAAGGGGAGGGGGAAAAAAATTGGGGAAAAACCCTTTCTTACATAAAAATTTTGTTCAAAAAAAAATCCCCCCCTTAAAGACGTTAAGTTTATTCCCAAAAAGATAAACCATGAGGCCCAAAAGGGGGGTATAAAATACATTAATAAAATTTTTAAATCATAGGGATGACAATAAAAGATAATAAATTATTTGTATAGGGGCCCCCCTGGTGGATATTGGCTTAAAAAGCGTAGTGTGTTCCCCCGATGCGGGGGACAGGGAGATCAAGGTTCGAATTCGGTGGGGGAAGGGGTTGTTTTTTTTTAAAAAATTTTACTCTCCCCCCCCCCCAAATGGGTTTCCCCCTTTCCCCTAAATAACCCCTTCCCCAAATTTTTTAAAATTTTGGGGTTTTTAAATTTTTTTTTTCGTTTTGCTGTGATTAAAAGTTTTAAAATTTTTAAATAAAAAAGTCAATATTTTTAAATTTTAAAAAAAATAAAAAAATTTAAAAAAGATTTAATTCTTTTTTTTGGCATCCGTGGGCTTGAGGGAAGTGTTAAAAACAGGGAAAAATTCGGGGTTAAAAAAAGCCAGGGTTTAAAAAATTTTTTTTTTTAGCGATTTGAAATTCGTAGCAAAAATTTCCTTTTTGGGGGGGAAAAAATTAAAAAGGGGGGGGTTTTTTTTTTGATTTTGGTTGTAAAACAACCCCCAAGGTAAAGCGAAAAAATTTTCCTGGAAATTATTTATGGCTCTTTCATTTTCACTCATGAAATTTTTCGTTGTGAAAGAAAACCCGTCTTTTTTAAAAAAACACCCCTTTTTTTTTCCCCCTTAATACTAATAAATTTTGGGGGAAGGGGAAAAATTTTTCCCGGGGAAAGGGGAGTAAACGGGTTTAAATAATAAAAAAAAAAAATAATTAATAATAATAAAAAAAAAAAATTGGTGCCAAAAAAAATTTTTTTTGATTTTTTTTAAAAAGTTCCTCCATGAAAATTGATCTATTGTATTATTTTTTTTTTTATATAAAAGGTTTTTTGGGTTTTGTGTGAATAATATTTTAAATTTAGAAGACGAATACCCCTTAAAACAGTGGGTATGGAAAAATGGAAAATTTGTAGTTTTGGGGGGGGGGGTTTGGAAAAAATTTTTCCCCCCCCCAAATTTGGGCCCCCCGCCCCGGAACTTGGCTGTTTTCTTTAAATTCTACCATTAATCTCTTTAAACAAGGGGTTTTTTTTTAAAAGTAGAACTAAGATACGGGGTAGAAGTTTTTAAAAAATTAATAACTCACTTTTTGGGGGGACATAGTTTAGGTGATACTCTATTATTGGCCTTTTTAAAAAAAAAAAATTTGGGTTTTAGAGTTGATCCCCCCTGGGAGTAGTGGGGTGGACTTTTATCAAAAATTGGGCGTTGATTTTAAACCCCGGGGGAAGAAAAAAAAAAAAAATATTTTTAAAATTTTTTTTGGGCTTTGTTATCGAATGGGGGGGTTTTTTAAAAAAAACCCCCAAGGGGGTTAAAAACAGAAAATTTGAAAAAAATTTCCCCCCCCAAACCCGAAAAAAAAAGGGGGTTTCCCATATTAATTAAAAAAAAACCCTATTTACGGGCATTGTTTCATAAAAAATTTCATGAAAAAGTTTTGTTATAAGAAAAATTTAAAAATTTTTTTAAAAAAATTTTTTTAAAGATGCTTTTTTTCAAAAATACTTGTGGACAGCTACTTTCAGGGCATTTAGTCCTTTTTTTTTATCAAAAAATTTAAACAAAAAAAATTTTTTAGATGGGTTTTTAGATATATTCACCGGGGGAAAAAAAATTTTAAAATGAAAAAAAAAGTGATTAATTTAAAAAAAAAACTTTACAGATAGTTCCCAGAAAATAGATATGAAAAATTGACGTATTTTTAAAAAATTTTTAATTTGTTTGTAAATTTTTTTGGGAAAATTTTTTTTCCTTCACTGACCCCTTTTTTTTAAATTTTTTTTTAATGAATGTACAATTTTTTTGGGGAAATTGAAATTTTTTGTTGGGGTTTTTAAAAGGGCCCTCAACCCCCTTTTTTGGGGTATGTAATTAATTTAACGGGGTTTTTTGCCCGATTTTAAATATTTTTTGAAATTACCCCCCTTGTTGGGCAAAAAAGAAAAATATTTTTAAAGAAAAAGCTGTAAGAAAATTTAAGGGAAAAAAAAATTAAAACCCCCAAAAAATTTCAAATAAATCTTTTAAATTTTTCAGATAGGGGGAAAAATAATTAATTTGTCCCCAAAATAAAGTTGAAACCCCCTTTTTTTAAAAAAAAAGGGGGTTAGTACTTTTAAAAATGAAATCCCCAAAATACTTATTGATTTTAACAGCCCGGCCTTTTTTGTTTTTTTTAAAGTAAAAAAATTTTTATCTTCTGCGTTTTGAAAAATTTTTAAAAATTTGATGACAAAAAAAGGGGAAAAAAAAAAAAATTCCCCCCGTCAACTAGGGCCCAAAAATAATTTTGGGGGGTCGAAAGGGGGATGTAGCAATTTTTTTTTGGGGTTTTTTTTTTTTTTGGGGGTTTTTAAACCCCAATTTTTGGGGAATGTTAAACCAAAATTAAAAAAACGCCCCCTTCCCACCCCTTGCATATACCTTGACTGTTTTCCGCGCGAGTATTCATAGACTGCAAAACCCCTAATCTGTAAAGGGGAATTGCTCCCCTTTGGGTTTTAAAAGGTTGTAAATAAATTTTGAAGTTATAAAAAGGGGTTTTTGGGGGGAGCCCCCCCCCCATCTTTGTTGTAGATTTTAAAAGAAATGGAACGGGGGAAAAAATTCTGTATGTCTTTTTATTAGGATTCATGGGGATTTAATCGAAGAGTGCCCCCTTCGATTTTCCCCCCTCTTGGTGGGATTAAAATAAATAAGGGGTATTAATTAAGATGTGGCGAAAAACCCAAAAAAAAAAAGTTTAAACCTAAACCCCCTTTTTGGGGGAAATTTAAATTTTTAAAAAAATGAAAGTTTTTCCCCCGACTATTTTTTTTTTTTTAGGGGGGGGGGGGGCGGGTTTTTGTCCCCTTTTTTTTTGGTTCATAAATTTTTTCCCCCTTTGGGGGTTTGATTGGGAAAATAAGATTTTTTTTTCGAAAAAAGGAAGTTCGTCAAAAAAAAAATAAGAAATTTAAAAAAACCCCCCATATCTTTATATGTTCATATTTTGTTTTTTTTTTTCATCACAAATTAGCGAAAATTTTTTAAAAAAAAAAAAAAATTTTTAAAATTTTTTGGGAAAAAAAAATGTTTTTTTAAAAAAAAATATAAAATTTAAAAATCTTTAAATATAAACGTTTTTTTAAAAAATTTTTTTGAATTTTCTAAATTTTTTTGTTAGTAAAGCAAAATTTTTTCTTTAACCAAAAATTAAAACCTTTTTTTTTAAAAATTCAAACCCCCCTTGAATTAAGTATTTTAAAATTTTTCGTTTGGACTGGGGTTTAAAAAATTTTTAAAAATTATTCACACACCCCCCGTGTCATTTTTTGAAACGGGTTAAAAATTAAAATTGGGGCCCCCAAAAATTTCCCCCTGAAAAAGCTATCAATTCTATCCCCTTTTTCTACCCTTTTTTTTTTTCCCCCCGTATACGGAAATTTTGGGGGCAAATTATTTTTATGAATTTTTTCCTTTTTTTGGGGAAAAAATTTTTAAAAAAGCATTCTCACAAAAAAATTCCCCCGGGGCCGGGTTTTTTTTCCCCCGATTTTTCCCCCTTTTTTAAAGGGATTAAAATTATTTTAGGTTTTAACGTTTTCAAATTTTTAAACCGACTGATTTAGCAGAAAGATTATTTTAAAAAAAATTAAAACTAAAAAAGACAAAAAAAACCCCTTTCCCCCAACCCCCCCCCCTTAATTTTCAAGCGAAAGGGTTTTTAAAAACCCAAATTTTAAAAAAAAAAAAAATTTTTTTTAGGAAAGTTGGGGGTTTAAAAACCGGGGCCCCTTTTTTTTTTAAAGACCCCCCTATGAGGTAAGGGGGGTTGGGTTTTTTTTTTCCCCAAAAAATATTATAAATCTGCATTCCTAATACAACAAATAGGGGAAAAATGTAATTATAGGGCCAAGGGGGAAAATTCGAAACCAAAAATTTTTTTTATGAACTTTTGGAGTGGGGCCTGATAATTTTGGAAACCCGGAAAAGATTTTTAAAAAAACTCTGAGTTATTTTTTTTATAATACAAAAAAAAGATGGGAAAAAATTCCCCCAAAAAAAACTAGGGGGGTTTTTACAAAAGAAGGAGAGGGATTTAATCCCCCGGTAAAAAACCTGGGATTATTGTTCAATTTTTTGTTTTCAACGATCCATCCCCGCAAATATAAGTAAAATTTCAAAGAAAGTTTGTTTCTTTTAAAACCCCCAAATTTTTTAAATAATTAAAATATTTTGGGGGCCCATACAGACGGGGAAGTGGAAAAAAGGAAAAAAATTTGGGGGTTTTGGGGGAAATTTGTTTTTTAAAAAATGTTGATTTTTAAAATTAATAAACTTATAAACATTAAAAAAGTAGAGTTTAAAAAAAAATTAAAATTTAAAAGGGGGGTTTTAACAATTTCTATTCACGAATAGGGTGTCATTCGGTATAGGATTTTGTTTTTTTTTCGTTCCATAGAGTGGGGGAAAAATCAGAGAGAAAAAAATGTAAAATTTATTTTGGGAGGGGGGGGTTTTGGGAGCGAAGTTAAAGGGGTAAAGAAATGGGGGGTTTATTTTTAATTTAAAAATAGATCGCAAAGAAATTTTAGGGGAAATATTTACGCTTTTTTTTCATTCTAAAAAAAATTTGGGGCCCATATTAAATGGATTACTTTTTCCCCAAAAAAATTTTCCCAATTTTTTTCCCCTTAACTGCAGTAAGGATGAGGAAGATAAAACTTAAATTTTGAAAAACCCCCTTTTCCAAAAAAAAAAGGGGAAAATTTTAGAAATAAACCCTTAAATTTTTCCCGCTGATTTTCAAACCCCCCCCTTTCCCCGCAACTGCCATCCCCGTTTTGCGAGGGCGGGAAAAATTTAAAAACCTTTTTTTAACCCCTTTCGGTCAAAAATTGAAGTAAGGGGTTTTAAAAATAGTGTGTTGTTTGGGATAGAGTTTTTTTTTTTTTTATTACCCCCAAATTTATTTTTAATCTAATTTGTGTTTTCCAAAAAAAATAAAATTTTCTTTTTGGGTTTTATTACAAAATTAGTATTTATCAAAAAAGCTTTTAAATTTTCATAATCAACCCCTCAAAAAAATTTTAAATTTTAAAGAAAATTTTAAAAAATTAAAAAATTTTCTTCGTTTAATTTTTAATTTTATAAAAATTTTCCCAAAAAGTTTCAATCTAAAAAGGGAGTCCCCCCAAATTTTTAAAATGATAGTTTTTTATTAATTATATTAAAAAATAGTTTTATTTTTATGTATTTTTAAAGGGAAAAAAATTTTTGTCACCGGGGTTTTTTTTTTTAAAAATTTTCCCTTTTTTTAAAATTTTCAGAAAAAAAAACAAAACCAACAAAATATATTTACAAAAAAAAAAAGAAAAATGAAAAAAACAAAAGTTTTAAATTATTATTATATTACCCTTTTTTATTTTAATAATAAAAATGGGAAAAACCCCTTATCATTTTATTATATCAAATATATATCCCCAAATCTGGACATCTAAAAAAAAAAGCCCTTTTTTTTTTAAACTATTTTTGTACAAGGTGTAAAAAAACTTTTCATAAAAAAAACTTTTTTTTGACAGCAAATTTTAATTTTTAAAAAGACTTTTTTTTAAAAAATTTCAGTAGTACAATAATTGTTTTAAAAAGATTGCAGAGTATTAGTGCCCAAAATTTTCACATTTTAAAAAGAAATGTCCCCTTTAGTTTTTATTTGCCCGATATTATTTTTGGGTTTTTAAAGTAAAAAAATTTTAATATTTTGTAGAAAATTAAATTTTTAAAAAATTTTCCCCTCAAGAGCAAATTACAGAGGTGTTTTTTTGTTACAGGGGTTTTAAATTTTCAATAGCTTTTTGGGAAAAAATGTATAAAAATTTAAAATAATTAAATCCAATAAAAGGAACGTCCCCCTAAAATTTGGGTTTTAAAAAAAAGGGAAATTTTCTTTTAAAACAAATTTTTATAAGGGAAAAATTTTTTAAAAATAAAATTTTTTTCAAAAAAAAATTATGAACAAAAATAGAACTTTTAAAAAAATTTAAAAAATTTGTATTTTTTTTGGAAAAAAATTTTAAAAAATTTTTGGAAAAATTTTACCATTAAAAAAAAAGGGAAAATTTTTAAAAAAAAATTTAATCTTTTTTTAAAAAAAAAATTATTGTTTTTTTTATTATGTCCCTTTAAAAAGAAAAAAATTTTTATTTTTTTAAAATTTTATTGAGAAAATAAATATAATTTTTTAAAAAAAAAATTCCCCCTTTAAACTGGGGGCCTTTGAGGTTTTTAAAAGGGAAATCTTATTTGGGGTTTTGGGGAAAACTCCTATCGATTCCCCCCAAAGGGAAATTTTTCAAAGGGGGCACTAAATTTTCAAAACATAAAAGGAAGGTTTTTTAAATTTATTTTTAGGAAACTTTTAAAATAAATTAAATACACACAGTAAACATTTTCCCAGTTTTTTCCCGTTTTAAATTTTTAAGATACTTTAAAATCCATTTTTCCATTCCTAATTTAAAGGTCCCCGGGAGTTACGGCTTTTTTTTCCCAAAATTTTAAAAAATTATATGAAAAATGAATTGATTGTTACAAAAAACCAACCTAATGTTATTTTAGCTATTTAAAAAAAATTTATATTTGTTTAACGTAGTAAAAGGGTAAGTTTTTCCCAAATTTTTTTTTGTAAAAAGAAAAAAGTTTTAGGGGAATTAAAAGTTTAAAAAATTCCCAAAAGGTTTCTGGATATCCATTTAAATTTTTTTTCTTTAATTATGTTTGGGTTGGTCTCCCCCTTGAAGATTTCTGAAAACCTTTAATTTAAAATTTTTATTTTTTCCCAATTTCTAACTTTTACATAGTGGTATAAAAAAATTTCCGAAACACATGAAACTGTGGTTGATTCAACCCCGCCCGTAGCTGACCCTTTTTTATCAGTATTTAATTTTTTTTATTTTTTTTTGCTTTGTGCCAAAAAATTACCCCACATTTAAAAAATTCCAAATGAAGACAACTTCAAAAAGTTTTTTACATTTTTTAAAGGTGTTAATTCCCCCAAAGGGGTGAAGTAAGCCCGTTTAGCATGAATATATAAAATGAGAAAGGGATGTTATTTTTGTTTTTTGTTAGTTATATCAATCATCCGAGATGTCAGCACCACAAAATTTTTGTAATTTGCTTCCAAATTCCCCCTTCACCCCCAATGGCTCCAGACTTGCCTTTTCCCCCCAGTTTTTTATCATGCACGCGTGGTGGCCCTACCCTAGATTCGAAAAATTTCCCCTTTAATGTGAACTAAAAGTCTCTAGGGATGGGAGAAAGCATTGAACCTCTCGGTGAAATAATTAAATTTTCCTCAAGAAACAAGAAGGGACTCTAGGTATTCTCTCTAACAGTATTTCATTTAAAAGTTTGCAAAGGTAGGTTTTGGGAGTTAATTAAAATTTTTTTTCTTTTTGTTTGATATTTTTAAAACATGTGTGAAAAATCTTGTCTCTTAATCCCAAATTTTTTAGGTTCTCCCTACCGGATTTTACTTCTTTGAAATAAATTTAAAATCTTTATAGTATAGTACAGTTATTAAGAAAAACCAATGGTTTTGTTCTTTCATTTATAAATAATTAAAAGTGTTTTTAATTGTATTAAATTCTAATTAAAAAGGCGAGCCCCAAAATTTTTTTGTTATTGTGTTGTATTAGAAAACCCAAATTTTTGGTAAATCACCCCCGGATTCCCGAATTAAGAATTTTGTTGTATTGTCTCTCCTGGATGTGTAGTGGATCCTTTTTTGTTTTATAATTTTTTGTTATTTTTTTAAGGGGTGTTTTTGTTTATTTTATAATATTAGAAAATTAATTTGTTCCCTTTTTTTGGCAATGTTTTTTAAAATCGTTAAGGTTTTTTGAGTTTTTTAACGCAAGTGATCCTATTTCGAAAAAAGGAAAAGCATTGTCCAAAATATCACTTTGGGGAAAAATTAAACTTTTGATCTAAAAGGGAAATTGGTCCAAAAAATTAGAGTTTGAAATATTTTTGCATCTAAGATTGTTTTTGCAAGTAATTTAAAATTACAACGTGGAT